>SJYC01056591.1:0-13622 GCA_006408675.1 Madoqua kirkii | reverse complement strand
TGCCAAAGAATTGATGCTTTTGGACTGTGATGCTGGATAAAACTCTTGAGAGTCCCCTGGACTGCAAGGAGATCCAACCAGTCCATTCTGAAGGAGATCAACCCTGGGATTTCTTTGGAAGGAATGATGCTAAAGCTGAAACTCCAGTACTTTGGCTACCTCATGCGAAGAGTTGACTCACTGGAAAAGACTCTGATGCTGGGAGGAATTGGGGGCAGGAGGAGAAGAGGTCGACCGAGGAGGAGATGGCTGGATGGCATCACAGACTCTATGGACATGAGTCTGAGTGAACTCCGGGAGATGGTAATGAACAGGGAGGCCTGGCGTGCTGCGATTCATAGGGTCACCAAGCGTCGGATACGGCTGAGCGACTGAACTGAACTGAACTGAAAGTTTATGTTTTACATTACACTGTGTTGTATATGCTGAGTTTTGGCAAATGTCTTATGACAATGTCCACCATAGTTTCACAGTCATAAAAATATCCTGTGCTCTCTGCCTGTTCATTCCTCCGTGACCCCTGGAAAGTGGTCTTTTTACTGCCTCGATAGCTTTGACTTTTTTCAGAATGTCATATACCTGGAGTCATATACCATGCAGCTTTTTCAGACAGGTTTCCTTCACTTAGTGACATGTTTCCTCTAGGCCTTTTCAAGGTTTTATACCATTTTTCTTTTTTATCACTGAACAATATTCTATAGCATATATATATATAATACAGTTTGTTTATCCATTAACCTATTGAAGGACATCTTGGATGCTTCTAAGTTCTAATAATTTTGAATAAAGCTGATATAAATATCCACGTGCAGGTTTTTATATAGGTCTATGTTTTTAACTCTGGGTAAATATATAGGGGTATAATTGCTGGAGTGTAAGGGAAGACTACATCTGACTTTATAAGAAACCACCAAGCTGTCTTCCAAAGTGTGTATACCATTTTGTATCCCCTGGCCTATCTGACTGCCTTAGGCTCTTTATACTCTTTGTTGTGGCATGGTTTCAGAGGCTAAAATTTCTCCAGCATCCTTGTTTTTGTCTGCTGTCATCTTTGAGTTTCTCTAAGGATTCCCTAAATAGGAACCTTTCAGTTCTGAAAGAGTCTCTCAGTTCTTTTCGTTATGATCCCCTGTTACATGGGAGCCCTGTCGAGCTGTTTAGGGAAGGGCAGTGTTCTACAGTCCTGTGATTAAGTCCCAGTCTTTTAGTGAACTTGAGCTGGGTATTTTTCTTCCTCTAAGCCAAAGGCTACCCACTCCAATACTCTTGCCTGGCAAATTCCATGAACAGAGGAGCCTGGTGGGCTGCAGTCCATGGGGTTGCTAGGAGTTGGACACGACTGAGTGACTTCACTTTCACTTTTTACTTTCATGCATTGGAGAAGGAAATGGCAACCCTCTCCAGTGTTCTTGCCTGGAGAATCCCAGAGACGGGGGAGCCTGGTGGGCTGCCATCTATGGGGTCGCACAGAGTCAGACACGACTGAAGCGACTTAGCAGCAGCAGCAGCAGCAAGCCAAAGGCTAGTGTGAGCTGGAGTTGGGTATTTCCCTTTTCCTGATTGGTTAGGTTTTGATAAAACGCCTGTCGGTTAGGCTCTGGTAAAACAGCTTCCCTCTAGGGCAAGGCTTATTAAGAACAGAGAGCTCTGGTAGTAAGCATATTACAAAATGGTTACTCTTCCACTACCGCCGCCCTCCGCCCCACCACCACCACCAAAAGCACTCTGGATTTTTTACTCCAATCTGTACTCTGAGAACCCTGTGGGGAATTCTGGAGGTAGAACTCACAGAAGTGAGTTTTATCCCCTAAGACCTGGAACCCTCAGGGTTTTTAACTCTCAACTTAGTCTACCCCAAAAGCTTAGCAACTGGTCACATAAATTTTAAAGTGTCCCTGCTAGGACCAGATTGAACTTTGGGCTTCTGCTCCTATTAAGCTGTGATTCCCAGTATCTACCCATCTGTCTCTGTGGTTTGAGGGCAGTGGTGAGCTGTCTCATTTCTCTGACCGGTGAGCTCAGTTCTCTGATGAATCTAAGAAAAGTTGTTAATTTTCAGTTTGTTCAGCTTTTTCCTTATTGTGAGCATGGGAGTGACAATCTCCCAGCTCTTTATCTCTATGTAGGGCTGGAAACCAGAAGTCCTTTCATATGTGTTTTTATAAACCAGGTAGTATTTTATTTATTTTTTATTTTCTTAAGTCATATTGTGCTATAGACTTCATTCTATTTCTTTTTGCATTCAGTATCATGTTTATAACATCTTTATAAACATGATGTTACTGTGTGAGCATCTGTTAATAATTCAACACTTCTTAATTGCTCTATAGTATTCCACACTGTGTATCTACCACATCTTTCCACCCTCAGTGTCCCAATATACAAACAGCTCAAGAATTAACATCTGCAAACATGTTTCCTTATGGACCTGTGGAGCATTTCCTAGGACTAAATGCCTGGAAAGAAACTGGTGGTTCATAGGGTCTAGACACACTTAATTTAACCACAGCACCAAACTGCTCTCTAAAAGGTACAAAGCAAGGCACGAAGCTTCCTCTATCCTTACTCTCCAACAGCACTTGACCTCACCTTACTGGCTAATTGTTGCCTAGTTGACGCATGTAAACTGTTCTTATTATTTTCAGGCCCACTTTTCTAATTACTAATGTTTGAGCTCTTGTCACCTGCTTGATAAGTTTTGGGGCATTTTCTTCCCGTGAATTGCTTAGTCATGACCTCTGTCCATTTCCTGCTGTAGGTTCTGCTCTTTCCTTGTTGGTCTGTAGGAGTATCTTATATACTCTATATTGTAGGGCCTTGCAAGTATTTGCTCCAAATTTATGTTTGTTTCCTTTGTCTATATTTTCATTTGTTGAATGACTGATAGAATCAAGTTTATCAGTGTTTCTCCTTATGATTTTTGCTTCCCCAAACTATGTCATCAAAGATATTTTTCAACATTATTTCTATCAACCTTATAATTTTACCTTTCCCATGTAGGTTATGTACAAAATCCATCTGGAGCCTACCTTATAAACAGAGTTAAAGATGAGGCAAAGTTTCCTGAGAAAACGACAGGTAAGCTGCAATGTGAAAGAAAAATAGAGTGAGTCCACTTTAAAATGGGAACAGAAGTGTTTCATTTGCAAAGACAAGGAGGTGAGAGATGATTTATGTCAAGTTTCGGTAAATGGAAGAAGCTGAGCACATCTAGAGAATAAAGTCCAGGAGGAAGAGAAATGAGAGATGAATCTGAAGAGAAAAGCAGTGAAAAAACAATGGAAGATGCTGTAATCAAATGCAACATTTTGTCAGTTACATAAAGACCTAGATAAGTGAAATAAAAAACCTCATTCCATAGGAATTTGAAAAGCCCAAAGCCTTCCCCAGGAGTTCATCAAATTTCTAATAGGTTTATATTACTGACCATTAATTCCTGCTTAGTTCAGTTTAAGGATTATCACTGCCATGAATGAAGACCAGTCTTATTCCTATACAATGTTAGTCAAGATATGGAACCAGCCCTTTCTTTTACACACAAACACACTCA
Source organism: Madoqua kirkii (assembly GCA_006408675.1). Taxonomy (NCBI): domain Eukaryota; kingdom Metazoa; phylum Chordata; class Mammalia; order Artiodactyla; family Bovidae; genus Madoqua; species Madoqua kirkii. The sequence goes on along the minus strand of SJYC01056591.1, from coordinate 10,072 downwards.
CCCACATATGCATACACACAGTCAGCAACACACCCAGGTAGCTTGTGTACGTAGCAGATTTTACAGAGTGTATGAGAGGGTTATAACATTGCCACATAGAAATGAAAGTGAATAATAGAATTCTGGTTCTCCAAAGCCCTTAGCCTCTTCACCATCAGGGCTTTCACCAGCTTGTTTCCATTTATTTTGACTATTATTTTGTTACCTTGGTTTCTGGCAGCTCCTGTCATCAGAACTTTTCTCGGTCCATCCCCAGTAACAGGTTGAAGTATTTTTCTTAACAAAAAGCATTTTCTCCCTGATAAGAAAAGTTCTGTTTCCCCTTGTTAGAATAATAAAGGTTCTATCCTGCTACACAGGTTTGGAGGTTTGGGTTCTGCCAAGGGACAGCTGGGGCCCATTGCAGTTTTTAAATAGTGGTGCTTCTCTAGTTAAGATACATCTGACTGGTAGATCAGATGTGTTTGAACGACAGATCACTCTGAGTATAGTGTGGAGAGTGGATCAGAAGAGAGTGAGAGCTGAAGCAGAAAGATCATTTAGGAGACAGTGGTAGTGGTCCAGGTAAAAATGATGAGAATCTAAATAAGAATGGTGGCAATAAGGCATTGATGCAGGTAGAGATGGAGATGGACACCAGATGGTCAGTATTTGAAACAGCAGGACTTGGCAATTTGGCTGGATAAAAAATTTCCCTCGGGCTTCCCAGGTGGCTCAGAAGGTACAGCATCTGCCTGCAGTGTGGAAGACCTGGGTTCAATCCCTGGGCTGGGAAGATCCCCTGGAGAAGGGAATGCCTACCCACTCTATATTCTTGCCTGGAGAATTCCATGGACAGAAGAGCCTGGTGGGCTACAGTCCATGGAGTCACAGAGTCAGACACAACTGAGCGACTCACACTTTGACTTTCAAAAGTTCCCTTAGTTTTTGACTGGAAACCTGAGGGAACTATGGTGTCTTTTCTTTAGATAGAAAATACAAGAGAAGGAGCAGGCATGAGGGAAATCCTGAGCCCCACTTACGTTATGTGGAGGTGATGTGCTCATGGGACCCTGGCAGAGAGATCGTGGACATAAATGGGTATATTGGTGTGGAGCTCAGGAGAAATATCAGGGCAGGAGATACATCATTGGAAGTTACCATAGATGGGGATAGAGGAGGTTGCTCAAGGAAATATTACAGAGGAAGATGAGAAGAGGGCCCAAGGTAGAGTTCTAAGAATTCCATTTTTTTTGTTGTTGTTCCTATTTTGTCACGCAGGGTGGGATGTAAAGATCCTGGTGTCCCAACCAGGGATCGAACCAGCACTCCCTCAGAAGGGCAGAGTTCCAACCAGTGGACCGCCAGGGAAGTCCTTGAGAATTTCAGTTTTTAAGAGACAAGTCCCAGGTAGCACTAGTGGTAAAGAACCGGCCTAATAGTGCAGGAGATGTAAGAGTGCAGTTTCGATCCCTGGGTCAGGAAGATCTCCTGGAGAAGGACATGGTAACCCACTCCAGTGTTCTTGCCTGCAGAATCCCATGGACAGAGGAAGAAACTGAGATTAAGAAAGCTTAAGTAAGCCACTGAAAGATACACACAAGTAGGGATTCAAACTCTAATCTCTGTGCTTGTGGGAAGTAAATCAAGACAGAGAGAGACTGGGCTAGATACATTTTATGAATTCTATAAGTTCCAGTTCTCAATGCATGCTAAGTCGCTTCAGTCATGTCTGATTCTGTGCAATCCTATGGACTGCATGGAGGAGCCTGCCAAGCTCCTCTGTCCATGGGATTCTCCAGGCAAGAATACTGGAGTGAGTCGCCATGTCCTTCTCCAGGAGATTGTCCCAACCCAGGGATCGATCATACATCTCCCTTCTCTTATGTTTCCTGCATTGGTAGATGTGTTCTTTACCACTAGTGCCACCAAATGAGGATGAAGGATAGAATGGAGTATAAGGGTAATCACTGGTAAGCACTTTTAGTTATTTGTTCCTCTACTCCTAATAGGAGGACAGAGCAGACATGCCATAAAAGTTGGCTGAATTGAACATAGACACACAATGATTATTGCCAAAGCACATTCATTCATAGTTTGTCATTAAATATCCATCAATACACAAAGCATTAGAGGTATAGCTAAAACCTATTATTAAGTCATCATTAGTTGAACAACATCTGCCCTGCCAAACTATTTTTTTCTTTAGTGGTTCTTACTTGGTCTGGCCCCACAGAAAAAGAAGCCCAGTATAAGCTGTATGTATTAGCATATTATTATATGAAAATAAGGCTAGTGGTTCATAAATGGCATTATTCAATATCTGCAGTTACAAGATGGTTCTGTCTGTTTGCATTTTGAACAATAAAATGGTCAGAGATGAGCCTTGCTCCCTTTAGAGTCCAGAAAGAGAGATGTTTGGGTTTAGTTGTATTGAGAAAGATAACCTTGCGCTACCTATAACCCTTTCAAAAACCTCAGATACGCAGGTAGCACCACCTTTCTAGCAGAAAGCAAAGAAGAACTAAAGAGCCTCTTGATGAAAGTGAAAGAGGAGAATTTAAAAGCTGGCTTAAAGCTCAATATTCAGAAACCTAAGATCATTTCATCTGGTCCCATCATTTCATGGCAAATAGATGGGGAAACAATGGAAACAGTGACAGACTTTATTTTGGGGGGCTCCAAAATCACTGCAGATGGTGATTGCAGCCATGAAATTAAAAGACACTTGCTCTTTGGAAGAAAATCTGTGACCAAATTAGACAGCAAATTAAAAGGCAGAGACATTACTTTGCCAACAAAGGTCCATCTAGTCAAGGCTATGGTTTTTCCAGTAGTCATGTATGGATGTGAGAGTTGGACCATAATGAAAACTGTGTGCTGAAGAACTGATGCTTTTGAATTGTGGTGTTGGAGAAGACTCTTGAGAGTCCCTTGGACTGCAAGGAAACCAAATCAGTCAGTCCTAAAGGAAATCAGCCCTGAATATTCACTGGAAGGACTGATGCTGAAGCTAAAACTCCAATACTTCAGCCACCTGATGCGAAGAACTGGCTCAATTGAAAAGACCCTGATGCTGGGGAAGATTGAAGGCAAGAAGAGAAGGGGACGATAGAGGATGAGATGGTTGGATGGCATCACTGACTTGATGAACATGAGTTTGAGCAAGCTCTGGGAGTCGGTGATGGACAGGGAATCCTGGTGTCCATGGGGTCACCAGGCTGTAGCCCATGGGGTCGCAAAGAATCTGACACAACCAAGCAGCTGAACTGAACTAAACTGAACCCTACCCTACAAGAGCATACTTTCAAGAGAGCTTCGTTCTTGCTGGAATACCCAGGACAAGAGGCAAAAAGATGTGGATGGCTGCTTGTTGGTAAAGAGCCCACAGAGAGGTGAGGAGCATCTTTCTCATTGTATCCCCTTCAGTGATTTTCATGTCACTGTAACTCTGTGCTTGGATCAGAGCCCCAGAACCAAGGAGACAGACGTGGTCTTGTTGGAACTTGCAATAGTTGAAAGTCATCTCAGCCTTTCACATAGAGGTTCTTCTTCTTTTTTTTTTTTTAAATGCCCCAGTGTAAATCTATGCTTCAAAATAGTATGTGATTCCACAAAAAAGTTAAGCATGGAATTACCACATGACCTAGAATTTCCACTTCTAGGTGTATACCCAAAAGAATTGAAAGTAGGATCTTGAACAGATAACTAAACCCCAGTATTCAAAGCAACATTATTCACAATAGCCAACAGATAGAAACATCCAAGTCTCCACCAATGGATAAACAGGTAAATAAAATGTGGTGTACTGTTACGGTGGAATATTACACAGCCTCACAAAGGGTTAAAATCCTGATACATGCAACAATATAGATAAACCTTAGTAACATTATCAGTTTAAGATAAAGAAAAATTCTTGAGATAGATAAGGGTGATGGTTGCACAAAAATGTGAGTATACTTAATGAACTGAATTGTACACTTAAGATGGTTCAAGTTGTAAATTTTATGTTATGTACATTTTATCCCAATTTTTTAATTGGAAAGAGGTAGAGTTTGGTGATAAGAGGTAGTTCTGACATGTATAGGCTGTGTGACCTGGGGAAAGTCATTTAGCCTTTATAAGACTCAGTTTCCTCATCTCTGAAATGGGGCAGTAATCTCTACCTTGTTTGATTGTCCTGACATTTAGAGATAATGCATGCAAAACATCTGGCATCTTACCTGATATTGCTTGAGTGCTCATTAATTGGTATGTTTATGAAGCTAAAAAAATACACATCCCAAGGACGATACATGTAAAAATCAAATTGACTTTCCAAAAATTTGAAGTTGTATACATAAATTATTTAGATAACTCTTAGATTTGCTAAAGAGAAACCGTTTAATATCAAGATAACTTATTCCAAACTTTAGCTTCACCATCATCTCTGATTTCTAACCTGACCATAAGTCTTAGGACTAAAACGCTGCCTCCCTGTGGGTCTGAATTTCTGAGCTCTGAGACCCAAAGGATTATTCTGTTTTTCATCTCCCTTTGGGTTTCAGCTTACTAATATTTTCATTAAACATTTAATTCTTTGCCATTAAGTGATTATCTGTTCCACGCTCAATTCAAAGCTAAACAAGTGGAAAGATTCAATATAATTCTTGGAGTAAAATATCTAGGGTTAGAAGTAATCCCCAAATTATTTGAATATAGACATAACTTTAGGAAGACACGCTAAGGAGAAAGCAGTTCCTTGTGTGCTGTTTTGTTAGGGAACAAGAAGGTTGGAAGCAGCAAGCAGCTCTCTTCAGAGGAGGTCCCCATTGAATGAAGGTTAAAAGGATTTGCCCTTGCAGGACGCCAGGTCTCTGATTGGGACCTTCAGTTCCTGTAATCCAGAAAGATTGGGACCAGACACTTCTAGATTATTGCCAAAGCCCACAGGTGATTCAGAAGAAAAAAAAACAATTAGTGTCAAAAAAAAAAAATTACACCTTCAGATAGAAAAGAGATATTTAATGAAACCTGATATAAGCCCAGCCAAGGCAAGGTGCTTAGTGAACATTCATCCATTAGCACAAACAAGGCAAGTCTATGTATTTCTCTCTTCAGTTTTAATCTCACTAATATGAGGTTTTTCTTTCAAAGTTCATTACTTTGCCACTTTAAGGGGAATACAAGAATGATTAGACCTATGTTTAAGAAAGATGGTTTCCTTCATAACTCCACAATCCTTAAGAGTAATAAAAGTAAAAACATCTTATAAAGAACTAAAATTTCATACACTCTTGTTCCTCTAACACATAAAACCTGTGCGAAGCATCTAAACTCTTACAAGTGGATGATATCACTTGCGTGAGGATTCTGAAAAATAAAGCAAACTGGCAAACACAACAAAAAAAAGAAGCAGACTCACAGATATAGAGAATAAACTAGTGGTTACCAGTAAGAGAGGGAAGCAGGTAGGGGCAAGAGAGGGGTAGGGAATTATGAGTTATAAACTACTGTGTACAAAATAAGTAAGCTACAAGGATATACCATACAACACAGGGAGTATAGACAATATTTTATAATAATTATAACTGGATAATAACCTCTAAAAATTGTGAATCACAATGTTGTACACCTGAAACTTACAAAATATTGTAAATCAACTGTACCTCAATTATAAATAAATAAATAAATAAAAATTTTACAAGCCCATTAAACTGCGAGAGCAATCCAAGCAAAGAAGATTGGTACTGAAATAAGGTTCTGGAAATAAGGCTCCACACTTACACTGGTTCTTAGCCTAGGCTGCACAATGTAATCATCTGAAAGATTTTTTAAGTGGAAAAAATTTTTAAGCGGAACCCACCATGAAGACGGCGGTGTAATCCGTCCAGGGACAGCCAGGGAACTGGGATCTTGAAACACTCCCCAAGTGATTCTAGAGTGCAACCAAAGATAAGAACCTCTTTTCCAAACAAACAACAGAAGGATGGAAGACAATCTACTCCCTTCAGAATCAGCTACATACAGAATTTTCAAGGTCCAGTGCAAAATGAAAATGTGAAGCCCTTTATTCAAAACTTATTAAGAATTAGAGAAGAACATTAAACTGAGCATGGGGTTCTTCTAAACTCAGGGACCTGTGAAGCCAGCCTTACTTTTTTTTTTTTTTTTTTTAGTTTATTTTTTAGAAACGAGTCTCTCTGAAATGGCTAGAAAACATGTCATCTTTCTCAGTGTGGTACTGGATTTTGTCTCTGTGTGCCTGCTCAGTGGAAAAGTCATTTCCAACCCTCTTGCAACCCCATGGACTGTATAGCAGATTCTTTGCCATTGAACCACCTGGGAAGCCCTCACTCATTTTATCTCTAAGATCCTACAAATAACTAAACTGAACAATATTATTGTGTATTTAAACAACTGGTTTTGCCTTGAAAGCACCCTCACTTTCTCAAGACTAATAAAAGGCTGAAGCACAGAGTTAATATGTAAAGACTCTTGGGACTTCAAATCCCATCCACAACAGGGAAAACATCTTATCTATGAAATATGAACTGTGAATGCAGGTTTCTCGATCTAGAAAGCAGCGCAAAGTAAAACACTTGTTTGTCTCTTTCAAAAGACTCACTAATTCTCACATCCTTTCCCTACACACTTAGCAATTAGCCCACAACAAATTTTATGAGCCAACATCTACAGTGAAGACTCAAACATTTATTAAGTCTCTGTTTAGTTATTGTTCTTATATATTATTATCTTTTTCTATTTACCAATTAGTGCTTTTTAAATCTTATTATAATTTCAGGGCAAACCTAATAATCAAAACTGTAGAAACACCCTAATTGCAAATTTAGTCTAGCACTCTGTCTTTCTGATTCAAGGATCACCTCCATTTCTCTTTCAATGCCACACTATTCTTTATACAAAGTTAGGAGAGCCCTCTGGTGGCCAATTAAAATTCTAACATTGGCGAATTTAAAGAAATAGAGCACAATAGATTTTCAGAAATGAACAATTCCAGAAGAGGCCTGGCATCCTTACCCCTCCCGCTCATCTTCTTATTGTCATTGATATTGGAACTTCTAGGGGAAGATCTGGGGTTAAATCAGGGAGAAGAGCTGCAAGAAAACAGGGCCTGATGCTGGGCAGGGAGAGGAAGTCCCGTCAGATTACTAGTTACATCTCAAGATGTCCACTTGCTTCACCCCAACTCCAACACGCGTGCGCGTGCACACACACACACACACACACACACACACACACCCTTCAGCCTCTACCCAACAGTCCTAACCCTCTGAGTTCTTCCCATTTTCATTTTTGTGGTGATCCGCTGGTTGCAATCCATTTGGGTTAGTAAGCATCTTTACTCTAAGACAGTAAGCAAATATCTCTGGGTTCCACTGAGTGTATAAAACATCATAGATCAAAGGCTCTCTCAGGCTGTGGTCCTCAAACCAGCAGCATGAAGATTACTTGGGGATTTGTTAGAAATGAAAATTCTGGGGCCTACTCCAGATCTACTAAATCAGAAACTGAGGGTCAGAGTCCAGGAGTCTGTGTTTTCACAAGCCAACCAGGGGATTCTGATGCATGCCAAAGTTCAAGAAACCCTCGTTTACACTATCGGCTCTTCTTTTTTCTAATAATTTTTGAAATTTTTATTTCTTAATAAAATTTTCATATATTTAAGGTATATAGCATAATGCTTTGATATACATATGTAGAGTGAAGTGATTACTACAGTCAAGCTAATTAAATGCCCATATCCTCACATAGGGCTTCCCTAGTGATTCAGACAGTAAAGAAATCTGCCTGCAATTCAGGAGACCAGGGTTTGATCCCTCAGTCAGGATCCCTTGGAGAAGGGAATGGTAACACACTACAGTATTCTTGCCTGCAGAATTCCATGGACAGAGGAGCCTGGTGGGCTACGGTCCATTGGGTCACAGAGTCGGACGTGACTGAGCGACTAAGCATGCAGGCACTCCTCATATAGTTACCATTTTTGAGTGTGTGTGGTGAGAGGACCTGAAATTTACTCTCAGCAAATTTCTGGCTTCAGTACAGCATTATTAACTATATTCATCATGCTGTGCATTAGACCTCTAGGATTTATTCATCCTACACATCTGCAATTTTGTTTCCTTTGACCAACATCTTCCCGTTTCCTGCCCCAGATTCATCCATGTTGTCACAAATAGCAGAACCTCCTTCTTTTTAAAGGCTGAATAATATTACATATTATTGGCTCTTCTGATAAAATGAATTTCATTTCTGAGGTGCCCTATCTAATGTGATTCAAGGAATTTGCCATAAATCCAGAGAGATTCCCAGTCCCCATCCTTAAATCTTAGGATTCAGTGGGTCTGGAGTGGGATCCAGAAATGTTTTTAAATAACATCCCAAGGGATACTGAAGCAGGTGGTGCAAAAAATCACTGACACATTGGGTGGGCGGGTAATTCTAGAACATGGAGCACATTAGGAGGATGTTAGACTTGAGTGGGGAGCCACAGGGTGGAAAGCATTTAAGATAGTATGGTACTGGGTCCTTGGGAGAAGGATACAGAAAGGAAAGTTGATACTGATGAAAAATTAATTCTTCTTATTTTAAAAGGTACTACTGAGGCTGGCTCTGCCTCAAATAAAACAGAAAAAATCTACTTCCCTCTCATTTCTTGAGTACATATGGCTCCTTTCTTCCAAGTCCCAGAAATCAGGCCTAAGCTATTTTAAGTGTCACTATGATTTAATAGAGTTTTTGTTGCCTATCCAGAGAAACTAAACATCATATATGACCCTTTTGATAGGAATGGGTCCTGATTTACAAAGAGTTAAAAGAAATTTTTGGAACCCTTGGCTAATTCAGTTAATTTTTCATAATTTTGTCCTAAACTTATAGGTATCTCAAATAGTGATTAGGAAAGAGTTTTGTAGAGAGTAGATGCCAAAGTAACATTTAATTTGATGTGAACTTTAGAATATATAATTACTGTTTATATAACTTGAAATCTTACTAAGTACCAGTTTTTATTGCTATGTATCTGCCAATATACAATATACAAAAGCAGCCAAATACATTAATGTATAATTAAAATATGTATTGTATACCTGTATTAATGTTGCATACATCGTGATGCACAGTGTTCTATATAATCATTTTATGTAATATGCATATATGATATGTACTTTATATAATGTAGTATAATGCATATATATATATATATGTTAAATCAGCTTTGGAACAAACAGTATCATAATATGTTATGGGGCAGTACACTCTGTTTTCACCACATTGGCCCTGAAGAGATTAGAAGGATATGAACACTGGGCCCCATTATTCATGGCATTTATTCAAAATAATATTTTGAAAGAATATCTTTTATAATTTTCATAAACTTTTAAACATATCTTACAGATTTTCCCCAGAATATTCCAAAACTTTGTGTCCAACTCTTTGCAACCCCATGGACTGTATACCCCACCAAGCTCCTCAGTCCATGGAATTTTCCAGGCAAGAGTATTGGAGTGGGTTGCCATTTCCTTCTCCAGGGGATCTTCCCAACCCAGGGATCAAACTCGGGTCTCCCGCACTGCAGGCAGACGCTTTACTGTCTGAGCCACCATTGTCATTAAATACTAAAGGAACCTATGACCAAATGCTAGATTCTGAACAGCAAATGTAGCTTGTGGTTTCCAAGTGGATCAGGTCAAGGTCACATCTTCACTGGTCCTGCAAAGACCAATTCAAAGCAACTTCATCTCCAATAAAAGGAAAAATCATTTTATTCTGCAACAGCAACCCAAAATTATTAGCCAAAAATACTTCCTCCTTGTGCCCATTACAGAATTCTGATTTTTTAATCTCCTACCTTAAGCCTGCTTCCCCTATAGCTCCCTGAGGAGGCAGATGAGGAGAGAGCCTTCCATTAGCTGAACTGGGCTTTCCCAGTGTGGGAAGAAGTTGGGTGTGACTCAGTAGGATGAAAACCTATGTTTCTGACCCACCTGGCCAAGTCAACCCATCCTCCCCTGGGAATGCCTTGGTAACCCCTGTCCTCTTGGACTGCATCCAGCTAACACACCCCACCCCCGACTCCCCCCTGCCCGCCCCC
>SJYC01056589.1:0-42263 GCA_006408675.1 Madoqua kirkii | reverse complement strand
AAACCAATACAATATTGTAAAGTAATTAGCCTCCAATTAGAATAAATAAATTTATATTAAAAAAATAAAATGTTCAATTCTTGCTTTGTTGTACTGTCATCAAAATGCAGCATGAGCCCCACCCACTGGACACTTTCTGTTATTGCAATGTTACCCTTTAAAAACACTGGCAAATAGAGCTTTTCATTCATTCACTTACTGCTGCTGCTAAGTCGCTTCAGTCATTTCCACTCTATGCGACCCCACTGATGGCAGCCCACCAGACTCCCCAGTTTCTAAGATTCTCCAGGCAAGTACACTGGAGTGGGTTGCCATTTCCTTCTCCAATGCAGGAAAGTGAAAAGTGAAAGTGAAGTTGCTCAGTCGTGTCCGACTCTTAGCGACCCCATGGACTGCAGCCCACCAGGCTCCTCCATCCGTGGGATTTTCCAGGCAAGAGTACTGGAGTGGGGTGCCATTGCCTTCTCCCATTCACTTACTATTCATGGGTAATTATTTATTGACTATCTTCTATAGACCCTTGGGACACAATAGTAAAAACAAAAGACAAAAATTTATGTCTTTATGGAGCTTGAATTTTAGTAAGGAACTATAAAATTTCTTATTTTGTTAACCATAAAAAATACAGGAATAATCTGTATATTGAGTTTCCTAGAGCAGGGATCCAGGTTTACTGGATAAGGCTAAACAGTAAGACTTTGGACACTTGGTGAATAAACGTTTTTATTTTTAAAGGTTTTTTAATTAACACTTACCAAATTTTTATTTTCTGGAGAAACATGAATTCACCTTTAAAGCAGTGTGTTTCTCTATGGCAATAAAAATACACATCCTGTGTATTCACTATCCCCTTGCATTTTCCTCGTTTTATGAATCTATTATATGTTCATCATTTTAAATATTTTAGTTATTTTAACTTCACAAAAATTATATCATGCTGTGTGTGATTTAGAGGATGCCTTCTTTTTCCATTTCATACTGTTGTTTTTGTTCAGTCACTCAGTTATGTCCAACTCTTTGCCACCCCATGGACTTCAGGACGCCAGGCTTCCGTCCTTCACAAATTCCCGGAGCTTGATCAAACTCAATTTCATCGAGTCAGTGGTGCCATCCAACAATCTTTTCCTCTGTCGTCCCCTTCTCCTTCTGCTCTCAATCTTTCCCACCATCAGTGTCTTTTCCAATGAGTCTGCTCTTTGCATCAGTTGGCCAAAGTACTGGAGTTACAGCTTGAGCGTCAGTTCTTCCAATGAATATTCAGGGTTGAGTTCATTTAGAACTGACTGGTTTGATGATCATGCAATCCAAGGGACTCTCAAGAGTTTTCTCCAACACCACAATTCAAAAACATCAATTCTTTGGGACTCAGCTTTCTTTATGGTCCAACTCTCACATCCATACATGACTACTGGAAAAACCCTAGCTTTGACTAGACAGATCTTTGTGGACAAAGTAATGTCTCTGCTTTTTAACACACTGTCTAGGTTTGTCATAACATTTTTCCAAGGAGCAAGTGTCTTTTAATTTTATGGCTGCAGTCACCATCTGCAGTGATTTTAGAGCCCAGGAAAATAAAATCTATCACTGTTTCCATTGTTTCCCCTTCTGTTTACCATGAAGTGATGGGACTCGGTGCCATGATCTTGGCTTTCTGAATGTTTCATATTACCTTGCTAAAATTCTTGATGGTGCAAATGGACCACAGTTCTTTTACCTGTTCTTCCACTGAGGCATATGAATTCTTTCCAGGTTGCAAATAGTACTTATGTGATTATGCTGCCCAGGTCTCCAAGTGCATAAGTATTGGATTTTTTTTTTTAAGTTGTATTCCTAGTGTGGAATTGCTGAGTCCATGGGCTATGCAAATGTTCAACACTTTGAGAAAATGACAAGTTGTTGTTTAGCGTGACAGCAACAAATTACACTCTCTCCAGGAATTTATAATAGATCATTTGAAACTAAATCCTCTCAACACTTGATATGTTTAGACTTTTAAATGTGAGACAGTTAATGGATACAAAAAAGATGCCTCATTATGGTCTTGACCAGAGCCATAAATGATGTCAAACAAGGTCACCCCAGCTTTACTGGCCACGGGTGCATCCTGTTGTGTGAAAAGTCTGTCTATGTCCCTGACCCCAGCTCATGCTGTGTCATTTATGCTTGTCTTTTTATTTGTAGGAGCTCCTGATGTACTCTTTTATCTCTTTATTTCAAAATAATTTAAATTTACAAAAAGTTGAGAGAAGAATGCATAGCATTTCTATGTATACTGTTTACCCATTCCACAGCTATTCATGTTTTATTTGCCTTATTTTTCTCTTTCTCTTCTCTCTCTCTCTTCCTGAATGTATGTGCACATGTGTGTGATATTTTTCCTCTGAATCATCTCAGACATGACAACCCATCATTCATCAATACTCTTGTATTTCCTAAAAACAAAGATAGTCTCCTACATAGATAAATACTGCTAAGTCATTTCAGTCATGTCCGACTCTGTGCGACCCCATAGACAGCAACCCACCAGACTCCCCAGTCCCTGGATTCTCCAGGCAAGAACACTGGAGTGGGTTGCCATTTCCTTCTCCAATGCATGAAAGTGAAAGGTGAAAGTGAAGTCGCTCAGTCGTGTCTGACTCTTAGCAACCCCATGGACTGCAGCCTACTAGGCTCCTCCGTCCATAGGATTTTCCAGGCAAGAGTGCTGGAGTGGGGTGCCATTGCCTTCTCCTAGATAAATACAATGATCCATGAGCATAATTTGAATGGAGTATGTAGTAACATATCAATGTGATTCTTTTTATTTTGATCATAGATAAATACAATCAAAATAAAAAGAATCACATTGATATGTTAGTACATACTCCATTCAAATTATGCTCATTGTCCAGTTTCTGCCTGGTCCTGGATGTAATCCCAGGTCACATGTTGTTGTCGTTGTCATATCTCTTTAGTCTCCAGCCTAGAAGAGTTCCTTGGTCTTTTGCCTTTCATGACCTTGACACTCTTGGGGAAAAAAAACAGTCCAGTTACTTGATAGGCAGTCTCTTGTTTGGGGCTTTCCTCATAATTACCTTTAGGTTGTGCATTCTGGGCCCGAATAGCATAGAAGTGATTCTGTGCCCTTCTCAGTGTGTCCTTTGTGGAGGCACATGTTGTTGATTTGCCTCATAACTGGTAAACTTAACTTTTATTAACAGGATAATTTCATGTCTGGACAATTTCTCTGCTATAAAGTTATGTGATAAGTGTTTTCAGCCTATTAATTGGAACCTAATTAAAAAGCATTTGGGAGTACTTTTATACTATGTGAATATCCATCCCAGATCTCTCCCCATCCTCTAATAATCTCACTGTCTAATCACAGTTTCACATTACTGAAACCCCATATTTCAGAAATATCTTAGCTATTTTTTACCCTTTTGTCTTCTGTCTAAATTGTGAAAACAACCTAGCACTTTCTGTGATTTTGATTGCACTTTGTTTGAATATATAATTCAAGTTGGGAAGAATTGGCATATTTATGCCATTGTCTTAGACGTGATATGTCTCTCCATTTGTTCAGTTTCTCTTTTATAATTTTAATAAAGTTTTACAATTTTCTTTATGCAGGTCTTGCAGAAATTCCTCAAGGCAACTGAACAACTGGTATCAAGAGCTGTATAGCTGAGCTGTGGGATAGAAAGAAAGATATGAAAGGGTAACCTTTACCTTGCACTGCAAATGAACCTAGACTGAACTTGGCTTGATTAAGCTCAGTTTGAAGTGGATATTTAAGTGTCAGCTGAACATGATGGACATTTAAGATTAAACGGTGAAGTGTGTTTGACTTTAGATACTTCAAATGGAATTGGATCACTGATCACTTCCTCCCCTTCTCCTGATCTGTGACCAGTGTTTAGCTGTCCATCTTGAGAAGTCAGTAGAAGCTAAAGTGAATAGAGAAACTGTTAAGATCTAGGAGAAACTTAAGACAGAAGAAGTGAGGCCAGAATTCTATCATCCTCAATGAAAGATCGTTGTTCTGTGGGAGAGGATGGCAGCTTTGAGCAATGAGGAACCACAGGAAGGCCTGTGGGAGGAGATATTTAGGAAACTAGACAACATCCAGGAGGAAATATGTTTGAATAGATCTTCAGAAAGTGAGGGGCCACTGTTCCAAAATATCCCATTGTCACCAATCTACCCCACTGTAAGTTACAGTCAAAGGGGTGTCAGGTAGCCACCCAAATGAAGAGATCACTAGGCGGAATCCCCTGGTTTCTACTACTGACACCAGAGCCAGGCTGACAAAGGAAGATGTACGCGAGATGGCAAGGAAGAACCTTGCTAGCAACTTATAAATTCAACAGTGACCATCCCATGGTAGCTTAATATCCCAACAAGCTGAAAGAGCACAGCACCCAAGAGAGAACAGTTCTACAAGGGCCAGCACCATGTGGTCCCTCATGATTTGTCTTGATTTGGGCATAGAATTCAGAATATCAGGGGACTCAATGATCCAACAGCATTCCTTTGAGAGTGGTCATAGGAGTTTGCCATCATTATTCCTAGCATTTAATAATAGTTTAGTAAGATTTAACAAGCAGCTGAGAAAAAGGAACAAGGATGTTATCTTGTGAAAATCAAGATGATTCACCAGCAACACTTCACAGCAGTCAGAATGGCCATCATTGAAAAGTCTACAAATAAGAAAGGCTGGAGAGGATGTAGAGAAAATGAAAGGTGAAAGTCAGTCAGTCATGTCTGACTCTTTTTGAACCTCATGGACTGCATGTAGCCCTCCAGGCTCCTCTGTCCATGGAATTCTCCAGGCCAAATACTGGAGTGGGTTGCCATGCCTTCCTCCAGTGATCCTCCCAACCCAGGGGTCAAACCCAGGTCTTCTGCATTACTGGAGGATTCTTTACCACCTGAGTCACCAGGGGAGCGTGGAGAAAAGGGAACTCTACTACAATGTGAGTGGGAAGGTAAGCTGGTACAGCCACTGTGAAAAACAGTATGGAGGCTCCTCCAAAAGCTAAACACAGAATTACCATATGATTCAACAATGCTACTCCTAGGAATACATATAGCCAAAACTGTAATACCAAAAATACATGCACCCCTATGATCATAGCAGTGCTATTGACAATAGCCAAGACATGGAAACCACCTAAATGCCCATTGACTGATGAACGGATATAGAAGATGTGGTACATATATACAACATAATACTACTCTGCTATAAAAAAAAAGAATGAAATAATGCCATTTGAAGCAAGATGGATGGAACTAGAGGTTATTATACTAAGTGAAGTAAGTGAAAGACAAATAGCATATGATATCACTTACATGTGGAATCTAAAGTATGACACAGATGAACCTATGCATATGAAGGAGAAATAGAATCATGGGCATGGAGAGCAGACTTGTGGCTGCTAGGGTGGAGGGATGTGCGGGAAGCGTGGGCTAGGAGTTTGGGGTTAGCAGATGCAAACTATTAGACACAGAATGGAAAACGACAGGATCCTCTACTGCACAGCACAGAGAATACATTCAATATCCTCATTAACCATAATGGTGACCAGTGTTTAGCTGTCCATCTTGAGAAGTCAGTAGAAGCTAAAGTGAATAGAGAAACTGTTAAGATCTAGGAGAAACTTAAGACAGAAGAAGTGAGGCCAGAATTCTATCATCCTCAATGAAAGATCGTTGTTCTGTGGGAGAGGATGGCAGCTTTGAGCAATGAGGAACCACAGGAAGGCCTGTGGGAGGAGATATTTAGGAAACTAGACAACATCCAGGAGGAAATATGTTTGAATAGATCTTCAGAAAGTGAGGGGCCACTGTTCCAAAATATCCCATTGTCACCAATCTACCCCACTGTAAGTTACAGTCAAAGGGGTGTCAGGTAGCCACCCAAATGAAGAGATCACTAGGCGGAATCCCCTGGTTTCTACTACTGACACCAGAGCCAGGCTGACAAAGGAAGATGTACGCGAGATGGCAAGGAAGAACCTTGCTAGCAACTTATAAATTCAACAGTGACCATCCCATGGTAGCTTAATATCCCAACAAGCTGAAAGAGCACAGCACCCAAGAGAGAACAGTTCTACAAGGGCCAGCACCATGTGGTCCCTCATGATTTGTCTTGATTTGGGCATAGAATTCAGAATATCAGGGGACTCAATGATCCAACAGCATTCCTTTGAGAGTGGTCATAGGAGTTTGCCATCATTATTCCTAGCATTTAATAATAGTTTAGTAAGATTTAACAAGCAGCTGAGAAAAAGAGAACAAGGATGTTATCTTGTGAAAATCAAGATGATTCACCAGCAACACTTCACAGCAGTCAGAATGGCCATCATTGAAAAGTCTACAAATAAGAAAGGCTGGAGAGGATGTAGAGAAAATGAAAGGTGAAAGTCAGTCAGTCATGTCTGACTCTTTTTGAACCTCATGGACTGCATGTAGCCCTCCAGGCTCCTCTGTCCATGGAATTCTCCAGGCCAAATACTGGAGTGGGTTGCCATGCCTTCCTCCAGTGATCCTCCCAACCCAGGGGTCAAACCCAGGTCTTCTGCATTACTGGAGGATTCTTTACCACCTGAGTCACCAGGGGAGCGTGGAGAAAAGGGAACTCTACTACAATGTGAGTGGGAAGGTAAGCTGGTACAGCCACTGTGAAAAACAGTATGGAGGCTCCTCCAAAAGCTAAACACAGAATTACCATATGATTCAACAATGCTACTCCTAGGAATACATATAGCCAAAACTGTAATACCAAAAATACATGCACCCCTATGATCATAGCAGTGCTATTGACAATAGCCAAGACATGGAAACCACCTAAATGCCCATTGACTGATGAACGGATATAGAAGATGTGGTACATATATACAACATAATACTACTCTGCTATAAAAAAAAAGAATGAAATAATGCCATTTGAAGCAAGATGGATGGAACTAGAGGTTATTATACTAAGTGAAGTAAGTGAAAGACAAATAGCATATGATATCACTTACATGTGGAATCTAAAGTATGACACAGATGAACCTATGCATATGAAGGAGAAATAGAATCATGGGCATGGAGAGCAGACTTGTGGCTGCTAGGGTGGAGGGATGTGCGGGAAGCGTGGGCTAGGAGTTTGGGGTTAGCAGATGCAAACTATTAGACACAGAATGGAAAACGACAGGATCCTCTACTGCACAGCACAGAGAATACATTCAATATCCTCATTAACCATAATGGAAAGGATACCAAAGAGAATGCGTGTGTGTGTGTGTGTGTGTGTGTGTGTGTGTGTGTGTGTGTAACAGAGTCACTTTGCTCTACAACAGAAACTAACACAATATTGTAAAACAATTCTACTTTAATATTTTTTTAAAAAGCCTTGCCAGGATGAATGCCCTTTACGGAGATTTGCCACACCTTTGGCACAGAAATGGGCCAAGAGAGTCCCTACAGGCAGGCCATGGTTTTCTCCAGAAAACAGTTCTGTGCTGTTCCCGCCCACAACAATTCAAGTCTCAAAAGATTCTTTCAGCCTGACATTTTGAAAATATTTGTTATTTTCCACTATAGTTCTTAAAACTTAGTAATACGTGCTCAAAATTTCAAATGTTAAGCAATGTAATATCCTGACGAGTTTTCAACGTAATTTAGCTGAAAAATGTAGTCCAAGTAACTAAATATATTGACCAATTATGTAAGTCAATTAAAGGCTGCTGCCTAAAATGATGATATTTGCTTTAAGTCATTTTCTTTGACAGAAATCAGATGCAGAACAAGTTTTCCATGAAGACAAATTCATGACAGCTCTCCTACACATACCCTACCACAGTTAAAATCCCATTTTGCCAGTAACTCATTCTGTGACCTGTGAAAGACTGCAACTTAATAATGTGTTTAGATTTAGAAGCTGTCAGATATGTGTTTATTTAATTTAAGCTGGTCAAAAACAGCTGCAGTGGGAGATATCAATTATAACAGCTATCCTAGACATCAGAAGTTAAACCAAGTTATTAAATAGTCAGTGGGGAAAAATGTAATTCAAGGCAGGAAAGGAAAAAAAATGAGAAATTCCAGTGAATTCAATTTGAGTAGAGGTCTGAAATGATTGACAATAGGTGCGAACAGATGAAATATTTTTACCACTAGCCTAGTCCTATTTGATGACATTTTGTAATTAAGTTATTTTTACATAATATAATGTACACAAATGCAGAAAAATTTAAGATTTGTATGTATAAACACATAAGAACACATGTGGTATACACTTAACAGTTCTGATCTCCTTGGACCATGGGTGAGAAAGCTCAGAATATTTAACAGTAATCTGACTTGAGATTTTTGTCTTTAGCTTAATAAATCCAGCCAATGATCTTTGAAAACCATCCCAAAAAAGATTTTAAACATTTCAAGGCATAGAAATACACTATACTGAACTTGGATAACTTTGGATAAACAAAGGTTGCATCCTTTACTTCTTAGTAGGAGACATATAATTCTGACTTCTTTTATTTCCATTTCAAAGGCTTCATTTGCTTCTCTCTGAAACAGATCCAAAATATGTCCTGTGTACCTCTGCCTTCACTTTTACTCGCCACATTCTTTCTTCCTCTTGTGCAAACTGGTAGTGAGTAAAGGCAGGGACAACCTGAGATCAAAACCCAGCCTCTCTGCTTCCTAGCCCAGTGACCTGGAACACACGATTAAACCAGACTGCACCTCATTTTCCACTCTGTATATCCAACTTTCATGTGTATTGTGCCTGGCTCATAATAACACCCCGAAAATTGTAGCTATTCTCTTCATCACACGGGTGCTGTCCTCTATTAATAGAGGTTGCCTCTCCCTGATACAGGGTTTTCCTTTGCTAACTAAATAATTTGGTCATTCCTTTTCACACATTGCTTTCACAACCCATTTGCACCTACTTTCAACTAAGTGAGCCATGTGGATCTTATTTTTAAATTAGTTTTTCTTTTTCATTTTCTTCTGACGTGACCTGAAATTTAATGCTACATCATTATGTG
This sequence comes from Madoqua kirkii, assembly GCA_006408675.1. Classification (NCBI taxonomy): domain Eukaryota; kingdom Metazoa; phylum Chordata; class Mammalia; order Artiodactyla; family Bovidae; genus Madoqua; species Madoqua kirkii. The sequence goes on along the minus strand of SJYC01056589.1, from coordinate 33,237 downwards.
AAGTGAGCACATGAAGAATAAGCTACCCTAGAATGTAGTAATAAATTGATACAGAGTTGCCACATGACCCAGCAATTCCATTCCTAGGCATATATCTGGACAAAACTATAACTGAAAAAGATACACACCCCTCTATGCTCATAGCTGCACTGTTTATACAGTAGACAAGACATGAAACATCCTAAATGTCCAATTGTCAGATGAATGGATAAAGAAGATGTGGTACTTCTATACCATGAAATACGTCTCGGCCATTAAAAAAGAGTGAAACAATGCCATGTGCAGCAACACGGATGGACCTAGAGATTATCCCACTAGGTATGAAGTACATCAGAAGGAGAAAGACAAATGCTATATGATATTGCTTATATGCGGACTCTAAAATGCTACACAAGTGAGCCTATCTACAAAACAGAAACAGACTCATAGACATATAATAGACTTGTGGCTGCCACGGACCAGGGGAAGGGGTGAATTGGGAGTTTGGGATTAGCAGATGCAAACTATAATATATAGGAGGGATAAAATACAAGGTCCTATTATATAATACAGGGAACTATATTCAATATCCTGTGATAAACCATAAAACCATAATGGAAAAGAATATGAAAAAGTATATGTGTGTGTATATATATATATATATATATATATGCTTAACTGAATCACTTTGATGTACAACAGAAATTAACATGACATTTTAAACCAGCTAGATTTCAATAAAATGTTTTCAAACAGAATAAGCCACCCTGGAGGTCCCTGTAGGCGTGAAGCCCACACAGATGACCGGCAGGGAGTGGGAGAGGGGCTCTAAGAAGTGGAATGCTGGGGCCCCTAAGAGGCTCCGGGAGTATGAAAGCCTCGTCTAATGACAAGGAGGAGGATTTGGTGGTCAGACAGCCTCGGGGTGCCTTCCTACTCTGCTCCCCCCATCCCACTGGACCCCGATAGGTCATATTCCTCCTCCAAACCTCAGTTGTCTCACCTGTAGGCCTGATATAATATTTGCTTCATGGATTCATTGTGAGACTGGATATGAAGATTATGTAAACGTTTAGCTGGGACAGAAAAAACACTCAGTAAAGGACGACAGCAACAGTAGGAGGAGGAGTCTTCATTTCTAAGATGCTGAAGGGCACACAGTATGTTCCTAGCTTGTGTTGCTTAGTTCTTTCATCAAAATGTAGGTGATGGTAAAAACGGTGATGTGCTCTTTGTGGGAGGCAGCTGCCATGGATTACCTGGTCTGCGTATTTGATATTGACAGAGAAATACTCAGTGCTACTGGACAGACAAGAAACAACAGGTAGGATGCCTAAAACTCATAAGATGTGCTAAATAAAGATAGCAAGCAAGGCTTGTAAGACGTGAGCAGAACTCACAAGATGTGAATCTGGTTAAGTACAGATAGTTGGCAATCAGCAAGACATGTTAAAGATAGAAGCACTGAAATACATGCTTTTAAAAAGATGGAACATTCAGAACATTTACTTATATAGGGAAAGTGATGGAAAGCCCAAATCAGGAGGTACAAATCAAGCCGCCTTCAACTGACACATTTCACCTCTCAGTTGGCCTGCCACTGGGGCCCCATTTTGGCTTTGCCTGTATTCTGCCAAAGTAATACAACTCAAGGCTGCCCAGCAAGCTAATCGGTGAGCTCCAGCTGTGGCAGGTATCCTTCCCTCTGTGGCAACAGAGCTGTAGTGACTCCACAAACCCAGGGAAAAACTGATGCAATAGACAGAGAGTGGGCGAGAGGAAGTAGGGAGGAGAGGGAGAGAAGGAAAGAGAGAGGACATGGGAATGGTGGAAGAACACAGGATTCAGTAGTGTGGTCATTTCACTCCCCGCTAAGTATGTCAACTTACCCCAAACCTCTTTTTTCTGTCTACTTAATGGATGTTTCCTGCTGATCCAATAAATCACGTGATTGGAGCGTGCTGACTTAACCCTGTGAGGTTTCTGCTCTAGGACCCTCTGGGATATCTTGCCTGGACTGTATTCAGACGCTACTGTTGCATCAAGATAATTGCCCACATGACATATTTTTCTTTGGCATCAGAATTTCTTTTGAGAGAAGAACCCCTTGATAGTTTTTTACAAATCCACCAAATTAGTGTTACTTTGCACCAAGAGCAATACAGTTTTCCCCTCACATTCTTCTAGGGAAAGCAAATTGGATGCCTTGTTAATGTCTGAAGAAATGGTAATTTCATAGGACACTGTAGCCTTGCCTTCCAGACGATTGTTTCTAACTATATTCCCTGTTGTTATCTGATCCCCTTTTATTTTATCATCATGGAGTTTTAGACTGTTTGCTTGGAGCATTAGATTGTTTGCTTTTTTAATAACTAATTGCCAGCAATCCAGTTGTCAATGTTACCCTGACTAGGCTAGAGATGGGAGAAGGCGATGGCACCCCGCTCCAGTATTCTTGCCTGGAAAGTCCCATGGATGGAGGAGCCTGGTGGCTGCAGTCCATGGGGTCGCTGAGTCAGACGCGACTGAACGACTTCACTTTCACTTTTCACTTTAATGCACTGGAGAAGGAAATGGCAACCCACTCCAGTGTTCTTGCCTGGAGAATCCCAGGGATGGCGGAGCCCAACGGGCTGCCGTCTGTGGGGTCATACAGAGTCAGACACGACTGAAGCGACTTAGCAGCAGTAGCAGCAGCAGGCTAGAGAGACAGCCCCTCCAGCAAGAGCAGCGGACACCCAAGCTCGGGGGAGAGTGACCACAGCCCACTGGAAATCACTGGCACCCAGCCCCATGCTTTTTTCTTTCTTTTCTCCCTCCTTCTCCTTCTTCCTCCCTCCCTCCCTTTCTCTCCTGCTGCCTTCCTTCCTCTTTACCTTTCTCTCTTCTCTCTCTCATGTCTCTTTCTTTCTTCTTTTCTTCAGCTTCTTTCATTTTTAACCCACAGTGCTCTTTTTCCCATCTCAAGGACCACACATGAGTCCACTTGGGGGCTCCCCTGAAAATCATTTCTCTGTTCTGGAAATTAAGGTTTTGTTCATTATATCAAGTCAGCCTCCTGGACTTCTCAGAAAATGAGATCTCACCTGGGAGATTCCTCAGTTCTTTGGGCACATAAGCCCCTGGAAGACCCAACCCACTAATTGGTCAGTGATGTTTATACTAATTTGAACCCCACTGATACACAAGTCTTAACCTTAAGCATCAGCCTCTTGCTACATGTACATAAAACCATGTCTTAACACCCAGAGGAAGGCCTGTAACAGGGTCAGTCTGTCTGGGAAAGTGATCAGGAGAAGTTGGAGTCATTTTCCTCTCTGTCCGCTGTGGCTTTCTTCCAGCTCTCTCAGGCAATGCACATCATCTTGTGCTCCCTTCAACAGAGCCTGAGGAAAAATGTCAGATTCTTCAGAGTGCAATATATCTACAAAATTTTAAAAGGAAAGAGAAATAGAAAGAAACCTTTCTCTTGCTAATATTGTCTGCTAGAAAAGGTTGAGGAAACCCAGTTATTCCACAATTAAGTGTAAATATCAAGCGCTTCCCCAGTGGCTCAAGTGGTAAAGAATCTGCCTACAATGTGGAAGCTGCAGAAGATGTGGGTTTGATCCCTGGGTTGGGAGGATCACCTGGAGGAGAGTATAGCAACCCACTCCAGCATTCTTGCCTGGAGAATCCCATGGACAGAGGAGCCTGGTGGGCTACAGTCCATGGGGTCACAAAGAGTCGGACTCGACTGAAGCAACTTAGCACAGCATGACATAAAGAACCAAGGTTTATATTTCCTGTATAAACGCAAAGACATAGAACCAAGCTTTATTCTTCCTGTCAACTCGCTGTGTCAGCAAGCAAACCAACAACCAACAACCAACTGACAAGCAAACCAACTGGCAAACAACAGAGGGCACTGGATGGCTCACGATACTGGAAAGTCTAGCCTCACCAGGGCTCTGGCTCCATTCCCCCCAGCTCCTTGGCACCCCTCCCTTCCTTATACTGGCTCAGTCTTCGGACTAGTTACTCTCATAGCGACTAGATGGCTGCCCGCCACAACCAGAACAGCTTCCTTGTTTACATCACTAAAAGTGAGACCAGAACTCAGGATAGAAACACTAAGCTTCGAACAGACTGCACCACCCACTGGCCAGGATAAAATCATGCACTGATTGGTTTACACCTGGGGTCTCTCAACCAGACCCTGGGGCATGGAAGCTCATCTCACAAGTTGCTAGGAATAGACAGTGTGTGTGTGTGTGGTGTGTGTGGTGTGTGTGATGTGTGTGGTGTGTCTGTCTGTGTCTGTGTGTGTGTGTGTCTGTGTATCTGTCTGTGTCTGTCTGTATGTGTCTGTGCCTGTGTGTCTGTGCCTGTGTGTGTGTGTGTGTCTATATGTCTGTGTGTGTGTCTGTGTGTCTGTGTGTGTGTAGAGGTGTGTGCACGTGTGCTCAGTCTTGTCCACGACTCTTGACGACACCATGGACTATAGCCTGCCAGGTTCCTCTGTCCATGGGATTTTCCAGTTAAGAATACTGGAGTGGGTTGCCATTTCCTAGTCCAAGGGAACCTCCTGACCCAAGGGTTGAACCCGTGTCTCTTGCATCCCCTGCACTTGTAGGTGGACTCGTTGCCACTGCACCACCTAGGAAGCTGGAGGTGGGTTCAACTGCACCAAAACTGCTCCACAGCAAAGAGAACAGTGGTCTCCTAGGGCAAAACTCATGCTATTAGAAGGACAGAAGAAAGGGAACTGATGATGCCTGGGCAATCAGCCAGGTGCACTCTGCCCACAACATGGAATCCACTAGAGTATAGATGCTCCATACAACCCTGAGAAATGTATTGTTTTATGAGATTTTATCAACTAATTTCCTCTAAGTCTACTATTGGCTCACTGAAAAGTTAATGTAACTGAAAGTCACTTTATCTCCTATTGTCTCACATCAACACGAAGCATTTTACATAAGATGGAGTCACTTCAGAAAAACTAACACAATTCTGCCTCCAGCTTCATAAAATTCAAACTGCTAAGAATAATTATTTAAGTTCCAATTTGACTTCTGGCTGTTGAATTCAGACACGCCAGTTACTTGAAAACCAGGTGTTTCCGCAGTCTTGTCTTCAATACCTTTCTTGCTTAATCTTATTTCCACACTGTTTTCCCATCAAAGTTAATTTCTTGCTGTCTTGCCATGTGATGCAGTCTTCCAAAATTCAAATCTATCTCTGATTGAGCATTTTCCACATTTCAAGCATACTTTTCTGACAGATTCCAGAAGAATCAAAGCTCAGGGGATAGGGCCATGTATTGTTTTATTATCATTCAGCAAATCTTTTCCCAGCAATTCTCTGTGATTTCTAATACATCTTTTGCTAGCTGCCAATTAGAGGGCCTCAGTATTTTAACTCGCGATATTACTTTCTGCTGAGCATAATGCATGGTTGGGTCAAAATACCTGCAGCTTGAATTCTGGTTCCTAGACTAATTTCCCCATGTTTACACAGAGGAAAACTTTTTCCAGAGGGCATTTAACTAACCTTCATGATGTGGTTTGTGCGTCAGCAATAAAAGCAGTGTGATTGAACAAGTGGTTCCAATCAGACACTTGGTTAGACCCAGCTTTCTCTAAGGAAGCCAAAGGTTTATGGTTACCCTTGCCACTGAGACCTGCCTGAGCTCTGTCTCCTGACTGGAACTGACTGATGATTTCAGTTTCTTGTAGCAGCTGGAGCAAGGGATGTGAATAAGGTGTAAGTTAAAATGCACCCAGGATCTGTTCAATCAGGGAAGGGAAGGTAACAGACACAGCGGCTATTGCCTTAACAGAGGAGGCAAGTGTGCATTACTAACACTTCCCAAGAGCAGTGGATATGCCATGCCACACAAGCCACACAGGTCAATGCCAGGGTCGGGAGGCAGAAGGAGTGAGCTGAAAGCATGGCCCACTGCTGTATTTTCTACAGGGAGGAAGGAAGGAATGGGCAAGGTAGTGTGAGCTAGTTGAACAAGCTCAGGTTTGGATGTTTTAATAATTTCAGCGGGCTCTGGGTTATAGACTGGTCTCCAGTGGCTGGCCAGTAGCTGGCCTTGAGATGATTTAGGGGAAACATAGGCTCTGTAGGTGAGTCAGATAAAGAAGGTGGTTGGTGATAAGGCCTTTGAATTGGTTGGTTTGCATATGAAAGTCTCACAGGCAGGGGACATTCCTGGTGGTCCAATGGTTGAGAATCTGAAATGCAATGCAGGGATGAAGGTTTGATCCCCTGGTTGGGGAACTAAAATCCAACATGTACTGAGCAACTCATCCTACAAGCTGCAACTACTGAGCCCATGCACTCCGGAGCTCACGTGCTGCAAGGAAAGATCCTGTGTGTAGTAACTGAGACCGAAAGCAGCCAAATAAATAAATATTGGGGGGAAAAAAACGTCTCATAGGCAAGTTGTTCAGCTGTAGGAATTAGCTAGCCTTAGGAGGGGCAGTCTCTCCAGGCTGAGCATCATAAAATATAGAAAACAGAAACCGTGAATAATAGAATGAGGTAAAGGGAGAAGACGTTAACACTTGCACAGGTTGTGCAAAGAACCAGGGCAAACATCACGTGTATGAATGACAGCACAAATGTGTCTTGGATCATTGCTGGACTCTCAACCCTCCTTCCTATTTGCCTGACCCTTCAACACCCATGCTACACCTCCTCATTCTGCATGAAATTAAAAGACGCTTACTCCTTGGAAGGGAAGTTATGACCAACCTAAACAGCATATTCAAAAGCAGAGACATTACTTTGCAGACTAAGGTCCATCTAGTCAAGGCTATGGTTTTTCCTGTGGTCATGTATGGATGTGAGAGTTGGACTATAAAGAAAGCTGAGTGCAGAAGAATTGATGCTTTTGAACTGTGGTGTTGGAGAAGACTCTTGAGAGTCCCTTGGAATGCAAGGAAATCCAACCAGTCCATTCTGAAGATCAGGCCTGGGTGTTCTTTGGAAGGAATGATGCTAAAGCTGAAACTCCAGTACTTTGTCCACCTCATGCAAAGAGTTGACTCATTGGAAAAGATTCTGATGCTGGAAGGGATTGGGGGCAGGAGGAGAAGGGGATGACAGAGGATGAGATGGCTGGATGGCATCACTGACTCTAAAGCAGAGACATTACTTTGCTGACTAAGGTCCATCTAGTCAAGGCTATGGTTTTTCCTGTGGTCATGTATGGATGTGAGAGTTGGACTATAAAGAAAGCTGAGTGCAGAAGAATTGATGCTTTTGAACTGTGGTGTTGGAGAAGACTCTTGAGAGTCCCTTGGAATGCAAGGAAATCCAACCAGTCCATTCTGAAGATCAGGCCTGGGTGTTCTTTGGAAGGAATGATGCTAAAGCTGAAACTCCAGTACTTTGTCCACCTCATGCAAAGAGTTGACTCATTGGAAAAGATTCTGATGCTGGAAGGGATTGGGGGCAGGAGGAGAAGGGGATGACAGAGGATGAGATGGCTGGATGGCATCACTGACTCAATGGACATGGGTTTGGGTGGACTCTGGGAGATGGTGATGGACAGGGAGGCCTGGCGTGCTGCAATTCATGGGGTCACAAAGAGTCGGACACGACTGAGCGACTGAACTGAACTGAACTGAACTCAACACCCATGATACACCCCCTCATTCTGCACCAGCCCTCTCACAGAGAATGTCTAGTCACACCCAATGCAAAAAGCTCCTTCTGCGTGTAGAGGTTTTCTCCAAAGTGGTGTGACTTGGAAAACAACTGGTCTTACACAAAGGTAACTTTGCTGTCTTCCTCCATCTCTCTACCAATTGTCCTGGACCAAGATAAAAGGGAGCAAAAACTGCATTTGCCTGAGAAGCCAGTGAGGAAACTCATTCTACCACCCAGATGTAGTCCGGATGAGAATGGTGATATTCAGCCTCTCCCTCCTTGCTGCATCCAGTCACCAAGTCCTGCTGATTTTATCTTATAAAAACATTTTTAAATGATTCTTACTCCCAACCATCCCTGCTGCCCCAGCTTTAGGTCTTTATTATCTTTCACTCTAATTTAGGTTAATTAGAGCATCAACCTCCTAAATGGTCCTTTCAGCTCTGGTCTTGTCCTCCACAAATTCACTTTCCACACAAATGAAGAAATCATTTAAAATATCAATCCAGCTATGGTATCCTATGGTTAAATCCTTTCAATGGCCCCCTCATCTACAAAAGGAGTCCTCCTCAGACTCTTCAATTTACCGGACAACTTTTTTAATATTGGACACAAGATGTCAAATTTACATTTTGCTAAGGAAAGACAATTTAAACTAGAGTTGACTCATTGGAAAAGATTCTGATGCTGGAAGGGATTGGGGGCAGGAGGAGAAGGGGATGACAGAGGATGAGATGGCTGGATGGCATCACTGACTCAATGGACATGGGTTTGGGTGGACTCTGGGAGATGGTGATGGACAGGGAGGCCTGGCGTGCTGCAATTCATGGGGTCACAAAGAGTCGGACACGACTGAGCGACTGAACTGAACTGAACTGAACTCAACACCCATGATACACCCCCTCATTCTGCACCAGCCCTCTCACAGAGAATGTCTAGTCACACCCAATGCAAAAAGCTCCTTCTGCGTGTAGAGGTTTTCTCCAAAGTGGTGTGACTTGGAAAACAACTGGTCTTACACAAAGGTAACTTTGCTGTCTTCCTCCATCTCTCTACCAATTGTCCTGGACCAAGATAAAAGGGAGCAAAAACTGCATTTGCCTGAGAAGCCAGTGAGGAAACTCATTCTACCACCCAGATGTAGTCCGGATGAGAATGGTGATATTCAGCCTCTCCCTCCTTGCTGCATCCAGTCACCAAGTCCTGCTGATTTTATCTTATAAAAACATTTTTAAATGATTCTTACTCCCAACCATCCCTGCTGCCCCAGCTTTAGGTCTTTATTATCTTTCACTCTAATTTAGGTTAATTAGAGCATCAACCTCCTAAATGGTCCTTTCAGCTCTGGTCTTGTCCTCCACAAATTCACTTTCCACACAAATGAAGAAATCATTTAAAATATCAATCCAGCTATGGTATCCTATGGTTAAATCCTTTCAATGGCCCCCTCATCTACAAAAGGAGTCCTCCTCAGACTCTTCAATTTACCGGACAACTTTTTTAATATTGGACACAAGATGTCAAATTTACATTTTGCTAAGGAAAGACAATTTAAACTAATCTTCTATGGAAATCCTTACATGAAGGAAAAGGTAATTTAAAACTACACACACACACAAATGGAATGTAATCTCAGAAAAATTATCAGTCACTTCTATTGAATAAATTTATGTTTTAAAAAAAAAAAAAACTCTACACATTCCAAAGAAGTGAAATTGCTGCCTGCCATTGGCTGCAATCTATAGTCGCGTGTGGCATCCGAAGCCTCCTGTGAGCTGGTCCCTGGCCACCATCCTTGGCTTCTCCTTCCAAGCTTAACCTCCAGCAGCTCCTCACTGTGCAGAGCTCATACCCCACTGAGCACCACTGAGATCTCGCCCACCTTCCCCTTGTTCAGGCTGTCTCTGCCAGCTCCTGCACGGATGGACTGCTGCCTCCCAGAGCCGCACCACTCCTTTGCACAGCTAACTTTGTACCCTGCAGCACTCAGAAAAGGAGTTCCATCCACAAGAACCCCTTTCTCACTCCTTGCACACTTGTGTCCCCATGCCTAGAGATGAGTTTGAATAATTCACCAATGTGTTATGCAAATTAGTATCCTTATCCTTAACATATGACATACACTGCACCTTGCATATACCTGCCTTCTCACATCCTTCTTCCACTAGACGGCAGGTCTACAGGCCGGTAGTCAAGGATGATGGATCTTCACTTTTATGTCAACAGCATCTAGCATAGCAACTCTTTTTTTTTTTATTTAATTTTTTCAGTGTTGTGTTGGGTTCTGTCATACAACAGGGAATCAGCCATAATTACACCTAACTCTGCTTCCTCCCTAGCCTCCCTCCCCTCTCGCCATCCTGTCCTTCCAGGCAACCTATCTGAAAAAGATTTAGAGTAATGATAGCAAAGAAGTTTCAAAATACTGGAAACAGAATAGAGAAAGTGTAAGGAATATTTTACACATTTAACAAAGATCTAGAAGAAATAAGGAATAAACCAACAGTGACAAACAACATAATCATTTATTTTATATTTTTAAAATTTATTTTTTTTAATTGGAGGCTAATTACTTTACAGTATTGTATTGGTTTTGCCATACATTGACATGAATCTGCCACGGGTGTACATATGTTCCCCATCCTGAAGCCCCCTCCCACCTCCCTCCCATCCCATCCCTCTGGGTCATCCCAGTGCACCAGCCCCGAGCATCCTGTATCATGCATCAAACCTGGACTGGCGATTCGTTTCACATATGATAACATAATCATTTAAATTAAAAAAATTCTAGAAGGAATTCATAGCAGCCTAGTAACTCAACGTAACATGGGCATTCAAAAATGTTTACTGGCTGAAAAGGTAAAGCTATATTTCAAAGAAATATGTGGTGGTAAGAAATTAATTATGAAGCCATTTAAAATTCTTCAGAAGAAAGCTAATGTGCAAATTAAGTTGTATTGGGTATACTTTTACTTTTGCCCTTCTTTAGGTAGATGGCGTCACCTTACAAAAATGGGACAGGCACCTTCGTCCCCCTTCCCCCATCTCATTTTATTAGTTCAAGAGGGCAGTCAATTACCTGCCTATTCCCAAATCCACAGATATCTCATTATCTGGAAAAATTTGAGGATGGGAAAATTGTGCTTAATGTTCTAAGATTTTCACAGTCAAAGCAGAAAAGATGCTAAACATGATTTTTGTTGTTGTGATAATGCATCCCTCAGTGTAATGCTTATTCCCTGAAGAGAGTGTCTTTTAAAACAATTAACTGGCCACAGGATAACCATAATATTGTACCCCTGACGGTAGTTACTGTGAAAATACTTTAAATGTTAAAACATCCCATGTTAAAACCCTGCCAGAAATAGTCTTGATTCTGGCTCAGAGCTCTAATGTGAAACTGGGATTTCCAACCCTGTAAGTGGTGTCAGAGCAAGCCAACTGCACCTAATAAGTATTTAACTTTAGTTTTTCCAGCTTTCACAAATAGGAGGGCACACATGAGGAGATGACTGAAACAGAACTGCCATTTCCCTGCACTGCCCAACGGCGAAATGGCAGTTCCATTTTTAATTTTGGGGGAACCTCCCTCCTGTTTTCCACAATGGTTGCACCAATCTGCATTCCCACTGTTAGTGTGCAAGGCTCCCTTTCCTCTGCATCCCATCCAGCACCTGCTATTTCTTGTCTTTTTCATAATGGCCACTCTAACATGCGTGTCATGATATCTCATTGTGGTTTTGATTGGCATTTCCGTAATAATTAGTGAGTTAAGCATATTTTCATGTGCCTGTTGGCCGCTTATATACCTTCCTTGAAAAAACGTCTATTTGGATCCTCGGCTTAATCACTTGTTTGTTCTTACATTGTTCAGTTGTGCGTCTTCTTTATTTTGGACATAACCCTTTCTTGGATAAGATAGGTTATCTTTCAAATTGTTGATGGTTCCCTTTGGTGTGCAGAAACTTTTATTTTGATGTAGTCCCATTTGTTTATTTTTGCTGGTGTTTCCCTTGCCTGAGGAGACACATCTAAAAAGATGCTGCTAAAAAGGATGAGGAAGAGTACACTGCCTATGTTTTCTTCTAGGAGTTTTATGGTTTGGGGACTTATATTTAAGTCTTTAATTCATCTTGAGTCACTTTTTGTGTATGATGTAACACAGTGGTATAATTCCATTCTTTTGCTTGTGAGTTTTATGTTTTTGTTGTTTCAGATTATCTTTTTATGTGTGAGTGTATTGCCAAGTGGAAGTATCTATTATACATAGAGACAGTACCTATCCATCTAAACACTAAAACGTATACTTCCTTGGTGGCACTGAATAACAATCTGCCTGCCAATGAAGCGGACACTGATTTGATCCCTGGTCTGAAAAGATTCCACATGCCACAGGGCAGCTAAGCCCATGCACCACAAGGCTGAGGCCAAGCTCTAGAGACTGCACACGCAGCTCCTGAAGCCCATGCACCAGGAGCCTGTGCTCCACAAGGAGGAGCATGCACACTACAATAAAGAGCAACCCCCTGCTCACTGCAGCTAGAGAAAGCCCACACACAGCCACAGAGATCCAGCACAGTTCAGTTCAGCTGCTGAGTCGTGTCTGACTCTTTGCGACCCCATGGAATATAGCACTCCAGGCCTCCCTGGCCGTCACTAACTCCCAGAGTCTACCCAAACTCATGTCCATTGTGTTGCTGATGCCATCCAACCATCTCATCCTCTGTCATTGCCTCCTCCTCCTGCCCTCAATCTTTCCCAGCATCAGGGTCTTTTCAAATGAGTCAGCTCTTTGCATCAGGTGGCCAAAGTATTAGAGTTTCAGCTTCAACATAAGTCCTTCCAATGAACACCCAGGACTGATCTCCTTTAGAATGGACTGGTTGGATCTCCTTGCAGTCCAAGGGACTCTCAAGAGTCTTCTCCAAACCGCAGTTCAAAAGCATCAGTTCTTTGGCACTCAGCTTTCTTTATAGTCCAACTCTCACATCCATACATGACTACAGGAAAAACCATAGCCACGACTAGATGAACCTTTGTTGGCCAAGTAATGTCTCTGCCTTTTAATATGCTGTCTAGATAGGTCATAACTTTCCTTCCAAGAAGAAAGGGTCTTTTAATTTCATGGCTGCAGTCACCATCTGCAGTGATTTTGGAACCCTAAAAAATAAAGTCAGCCACTGTTTCCACTGTTTCCCTATGTATTTGCTATGAAGTGATGGGACCGGATGCCATGATCTTAGTTTTCTGAATGTTGAGCTTTCAACCAACTTTTTCACTCTCCTCTTTCATTTTCATCAAGAGGCTTTTTAGGTCATATTGAATTTCTGCCATAAGGGTGGTCATCTGCATATCTGAGGTTATTGAGATTTCTCCCGGCAATCTTGATTCCAGCTTGTGCTTCCTCCAGCCCAGCGTTTCAATAAGCAGGGTGACAATGTACAGCCTTGATGTACTCCTTTTCCTACTTGGAACTAGTCTGTTGTTCCATGTCCAGTTCTAACTGTTGCTTCCTGATCATACAGATTTCTCAAGAGGCAGGTCAGGTGGTCTGGTATTCCCATCTCAGAATTTCCTAGTTTATTGTGATCCACACAGTCAAAGACTTTGGCATAGTCAATAAAGCAGAAATAGATGTTTTCCAGGAACTCTCTTGCTTTTGTGATGGTCCAGCGGATGTTGGAACTTTTAACTTTCTGCCTTTTCATACTATTCATGAGGTTCTCAAGGCAAGGATACTGAAGTGGTTTGCCATTCCCTTCTCCAGTGAACCACATTTTGTCAGAATTCTCCATCATGACCCATCCATCTTGGGTGGCCCTACATGGCGTGGCTTAGTTTCATTAAGTTAGACAAGGTTATGGTCCATGTGATCAGATTGGTTAGTTTTCTGTGATTGTGGCACCAGTCTGCCTGCCCTCTGATGCCCTCTCTCAGCACCTACTGTCTTACTGGAGTTTCTCTTACCTTGGACATGGGGTATCTCCTCTCTGCCACTCGAGGGCCACGCAGCCATCACTTCCCTCTCAAGACCCAGCACCATCAGGAATAAATAAATAATTTTTAAAAATAAAATGAACACTAAAGTGTAATGCAATAAAGTAATGCTTTTTATCAGATGCAAAACATAAACATTGCAATCATAAACAAAGTGCTCTAACCAAAGAACGTTAAAAGCGTTTTCTTGTGACATCTACCTTATCTACCTGCAGTTAGGAAGGGTAGGGCCCAGGAAAAGTTTAGCCAACAGAGAGCCAGCACTTGCAAGAAGCTCTGCTCAGGAGGCGGGGTGCAGATGCCCAGGACAGGCTGCCGCCCTGGCTTCCCGGGAGCCCACAGGCCCACTCTGACTGCCGTCCATCCTGGGGCTAGCTTGTGGTGAGAGGTGAGAGGGACAAGCAGCAGGAAGGAGGAACCTTCTGTCACCACCGTCCATCCACACCAACTCTGCGGATAAGAACACCCAGCATTTTTGATGTGCATCTGCCACTCTCAGCAAACACTGAAATGTGCTTAAGCAAAAAATATTAACACTGGGAACAAAGGCCATTTTCTCGACAGTCGGTAGATACCATTTATTCCTTTCAGCCATGCTTTCACCAAGATGCTCTAAAAGAGGCTGCTCCTAGTATACTGCCAGTCAGGCAAGCCAGGATCAAGGGTAACAAAGCTTCTTCAGTTACAACTACCCATCCAAATGAATACAAAATGACTACGAATTTATTAGAGAGCCAAAATCAATCTCTATTATTCACATGGCAACATAGTGAAATGTGGCAACAACATTTGCATTCCAAGGTCAAATTTTAACTCTAACCACACTTCCCTCCGAATTGAGAAAGAAAGCCTTGTGTGGAAGAAAACCAGATTAACACCACCACCTCTTCTCCAAATACAATCAGGGCTCATAAAGCTCATAATAGATAACAAATGCAAAAAGGGGGGAAAAAGCATATCTTGATATATACACAGCAAGAGAGGAAGACTACTCCCTCTCTGGCCTTCCTTGGCATCACACAAAGCATGGCTATTCACAACACTAACTCCTAAGCTGACTAGGACAATGCTCTCAAATTCACAGATAATCAGGGAGTATTAAATAATTTCCTGAACTAGGATAACAGTCACCATCAAAAAAAAAAATTCTTTCTTCTTACTTGAGATGTTTTCACACATGAAATTTCACAATATCCCAGATTCTTTACTTAATATTAAACCATTAATACACAGAGGACATCCTCAGAGCTCAAGTATGAGCAATATTAATACTCTCAGCTATTTCTACACTTCAGCTCAGTTCTGTCACTCAGTCGTGTCCGACTCTTTGCGACCCCACTTTCAGAAAGCCATTTTGCATTAAAGCCATTTGTATCTAGATAGCTTTGTTTTTTCACAAGGAAAGGGGACTTTTAGAAAAAGGCAGTTTATTGTTTGGTAAGTGCTGGTTCTCACAGATTATCTGAGTGCTGATTGAAGAGGAGCAAGTCCTTGTCTTGGCAGAGGAGGCAGAGTGTCAGGCTTTGGCAGCTGCCTCCAAAAACAAAGAATGCCCAGACACCCATAAGAATCATGATTATGTATGCTGACTTCAGATTTAATCGTAATGGGGATTCGTGACAGTCCAGGCTGACACCAGCAGAGGAAAGAGCTACAAGAAAGTCGTACTATGTTTTCTCCTCAAAGCCATCAGGAGACACAGTGCCCCAGAACACACGCAGCAAGGTGATAACCAGTATCCTAAAGGCTGAATTTAGGAAGAACTGGGGAGGGGCTCCGTGAATGCCCACTGTGCCTGTCCCCAAAGCGTCAGGATATTTACAAAGGAAAATATTCCACTCATGATTCCAAAGCCCAAGCCAGAAACATAAGCCAGCGATCCACTGAGGGTGCTGTTTCATCTGGGTTTATATTCTTCAAACCTTCACCGGCTCTTTTAATTTCATAATATGCAAACCAGAACATTTCTTGGATAAGGACTGAGACTAACACTCCTAAGATCAGCAGATATTTCTGTATTGGTCCATCTTGAAAGTGAAGTGAAGTCGCTCAGTCGTGTCTGACTCTTTGCAACCCCATGGACTGTAGCCTACTAGGCTCCTCCCTCCATGGGATTCTCCAGGCAAGAGTACTGGAGTGCGCTGCCATTTCCTTCTCCAGGGGATCTTCCCGACCCAGGGATCGAACCCAGGTCTCCCACATTGTAGACAGATGCTTTATTGTCTGAGCCACAGGAAGATTCTAATCTGGTCCATCTTAGTTGTCAGTAATGTTTGCTGCCATGAACCAAACTAGGGAGGAAAGCCACAGAGACACAAGCAGAAGCAAGCTCTGATGGTGAGGAAGATGATACTCAAAGACTCAGTGATGACGGTGCAATGCAGAGGGCAAGCCCAGGACCAAAGGCAATGAAAGTGCAGTGAAAAAGGACAGACACCCTCAAACCAACCCAGAAGCCACATAGGGGCCTGATGCGATGTGGGAGCACTGAGCCCTGACAGAACTGAGCGTGGGGGTGAAGAGATCACTGGGAAGAGCAGAAAGTCGGAGGCAAGGTCTGTTTCTAGATTATTTCTTCAAGCTGGCTACTTCTGTCTTCCATATCATTGGCTCTATTTCCAATGCATTCTTCATCTCATTTACAGTAAGCCCTCTACATACAAATGAGTTCCCTTTTTGAGTCAAATCTGTTGGTAAGTCCAACAGACTTAGCCTAGATACCCAGTTAACACAATCGGCTATATACCACTGCTTTTACACTTGCTTGTGGACATCCTGGGCTTGAAATAAAGATACCGTACTATGGTACCTTATGTAGTCCTGTACAGTAAAGTACACAAAAGCACAACCACTTGTAGAAGATGCACACATGTGACAATGTAAGCCAAACACATGCACTAACTTATGTAATTGAACATACGAACACGTTTGCACCTTTGAAAGGTTGCAACTTGAAGGTTCATATGTAGGGGACTTACTGAATCGAGTTCTTCAGCTCCTGAACTTTCAGGGTTTTGGGAACCAATGTCCCACAGCTGAGGATTTTCCCATCGAGATGATAATATTTTGAGGTAGAACAGTGGTGTGTTAAATAATCTCAGCAGCACAGATTATACAATATTTGGACCACTAGATTATTAAATATTAACATTATATGCCATTTTTGGACTGTTACTCAAAACACTTTTGTTTTTTATTTGACATATCTTTTCATATCTATATCTATATCTATCTATCTATCTATCTATCTATATATATATATACATCTTTTCAAGAGAAAATATTTTCTTTTTTCCAGGGATTCAGAGCAAATTTCCAGCCTACCATCTTTTTTGATAAAGACTTGTCTTTTATCATCCTAAGATCTAACAGAGGATAAATAATTAAGCTCTTCACCACACTATTGTCTCTTGACTTAGTACAAAATAATTTGAAGAGTTTTTAACCTAAGAAAAATTGACAGTGAGGGAATAATGAGTTATAAAGAACTCTGAATGGAGATGTAAACATTAGAGTGCTTTCTATTAAAACAAATCATTCAATATTTGGGAAACTCATGAAAGGAGAAGACAAAGATATGATGTGACTAGAATACAAAAATGAATCTAGTGGGGAACATTTCTAGAAATCCCATGAGATTATAACCTTTAAATGCAGTGAGGATTTTGAGAAATTATTTAATGTTAATGCATGTTTATTGAAGGCTGGCTTTAAGGAATTAAGAGTAACTTTCCTTGATAGCCATGTTTATATTGTATATAGTTAAACTTAATCATTCTTGCTTATGATACACATATGCCAAGCATTACTTTTGGTTCTCTACTTACAAAACAAAATTGTATCAAAAATTCACTTGGGGCAAAAAACTTTTTCCTAACATTTAAAGAAAAGAGCAAACAGACTCTCTGTACTAAATATTTATTTCACTGCATCTTGACTATTTATCAACTATATATTTACTTTGAATAATATAGCCATGTTTATATTGTATATAGTTAAACTTAATCATTCTTGCTTATGATACACATATGCCAAGCATTACTTTTGGTTCTCTACTTACAAAACAAAATTGTATCAAAAATTCACTTGGGGCAAAAAACTTTTTCCTAACATTTAAAGAAAAGAGCAAACAGACTCTCTGTACTAAATATTTATTTCACTGCATCTTGACTATTTATCAACTATATATTTACTTTGAATAATATCTGGAGATATGGCAATAAAAATGTAGCTAGTAAAAAGTCTTCATAATCCACAAACATAATATGCATCATAAGATAGGAATTCAGCTCTAAATCCTTGGCATGTAGATTTAATACAGGGAGGAAGATGGAGAATATGGGCAACTCTCCAGCCTGTCTCCTGTTCTCCTACCTGATGAACTGTTCAAATCCACAGTTAAGAGAGCTTCTCAGGTTGACATTCCTGAAAAGTAAATAGTAGAAACAATTTTGAATGAACAGAGTAGAAAAGTATTTGACATGATAGTTTATATTGGAATTACAGTATAAGATCTTCATCTGCCGAGACCTCTTCTTTCTAAAATTTTACCTGTCTTTCATGATCCACAGTTCTTGAGATACACAAACCCTGTGGGAGAGTGTCCCTGGGGTTTGGGAAGATTATTGAAAGAATAAACAAGTTACCTTCTATACTTGCTATATAAGAAAATTCTCCTTGGAGAATTCTTATCTTGAGTTCTATTTTTTCATTGGTCCTATGTTCTTTCCTTATTATGTTACTTTCTCAGATTCAGAACCATAGACAGTACAGTTTCAAGAGCCTCAGGAACTCTTACATTACTTTTCATTTCCTGGGGCAGAGGGATATACTTTCTCATCTTGGGGACTTCCCCAGAAAAACTTTGTATAAAATGCTAAGAAATTGGGCAATGACAGTTAAGGAATGAGGGCCTGTCGTATCCCATGGATCCTATAGAAAGATGATTATATTTTAAACATTCTACTAATTTATTACTGTGGTTCTATGGAAAACAAAAAAAAGAAAGAAGGAGAAGTAGTATTGCTTTTATTCTTTCTAAATCTGACACTTCACAGTTAGTAATAATGCTAAAATATTTTCTTTAATTTTGAGATGCCCAGAATTCATACTTCTCTCTAGGAGAAAGAGACTTGTCTCTCCAAAGTGTCTTTGCTTCTTGCTGTATCATTTGTGTTCAGTTGCTCAAGTCACGTCTAGCCCTTCAGACCCCAATGGTCCCAGCAGTCTCCTCTGTCCATGGGATTTTCCCAGCAAGAACATTGGAGTGCGTCGTCATGCCCTCTTGCAGGTGTTTTCCCCACCTAGGAATCAAACCTGCATTTTCTGCATTGCAGGCAGTTTCCTTACCTGCTGGACTATTGGGGGAAGTCCTGCTGTATCTTTGGTGCCAAAATAATTGTGGTTTTTGCATTGTTGTTTGATATTGTAATGCATTATTAAATTAGTGTCCTCAGCTGGTAAAAGTATCTGCCTGCAATACAGGAGACCTGGGTTTGATCCTTGGGTTGGGAAGATACCCTGAAGAAGGGAAAGGCTACCCACTCCAATAGTCTGATCTGGAGAATTACAAATAAATAAGCATTTATCATTGGGAATTTTTAGTTGTTTCAATTTTTTTCTATAAAAGTATTATTTATATTCAGAATTTACCTTGACACATTCTTTATGGATTGATTGCTGTGCCTAAAGACATTGATTTTTAAAAAATATTTAAAGCTGAACACACTTTACTTTTTCATTTTAACGTTTAATGTAGAATATTTTAAACATTCATAAAAATGCAGACAGTGGTGTAAAAACCCTCCTGTAGCTATCATCCTGCTTTGACATCAACATTTTGCCAATATTGTGCCAAATATCTAGCATTCCTTTTTCTCTGGAATAATTTAAAGAAAGTTTTAGACTTTGTGTATGTATTGTGTTATATAAACTATGCAATCATTTATTTCAAATGAAAATATTTATTATGTTCTCAAATTTATGAAGACATTTTTATAAAACATATCCACCATGCCATTATGATACTTCCCACAATAATCAATGTAGCAAAAAACCACAAAGAAATAGATTCTGAAAAATTAGGCATTAAAAATGAAAAACTGCATAGAAGCAGTTTCCACTCTCTTATTCATGGTGTGATACTGGCAGTATTGATGGGGAAAGAGCTGAAAATAGTAATTTGTAAAATGATGCTAATGACAAAAAATGATACTGACTATAGTAAAGCTGATGGTGAGAATCTTCATTATTAAACCAGTGATAGCCATGGAAATGATGATCAAAATGGTGGTAATGATGAGAACAGATGACTAAGTTTCAATAATATTAGTGTTATAAGTCAACTTTGAAGAACAGCTCATCCAATCCACTCAAAAGTATACTATTTTTAGCTAATATACTTAATTATATATAATATTTATGGTATTCATATATATATGTATGTATGTGTGTATATATATATATATATATGTATGTATGTATGTATGTATGTATGAGAAGGAAATGGCAACCCACTCCAGTATTCTTGCCTGGAGAATACCACAGACAGAGGAGCCTGGGGGGCTACAGTCCATGGGGTTGCAACAGTCCTGCATGACTTAGTGACTAAACCACCACAACCTGAAGTGGGCTTCCCTAGTGGATCAGACTGCATGCCAATGCAGGAGACCCAGATATGATTCTTGGGTCAGAAAGATCCTCTGGAGAAGGGAATGGCAACTCACTCCAGTATTCTTGTCTGGAGAATTCCATGGACAAGAGGAGCCTAATGGGCTACATTCCATGGGGTCACAAAGAGTTGGACATGACTGAGTGACTAATAATTTCACTTTGAGATATTACTGATATATTTTGATATAATAATATAGATAATATATAATATATAAACCTAGAGCTAGCAGTTAAAGTGGGTTCTAAAAGCTAGTTCTCCTAATTTCTATTTAGTGTTCTTTATGCTATAGCATATCTGTACTGTGCAATAGCCTTGGTGTTAATTGACTCACTTTATCAGTGTGGTGGTGAAAACTGTGATTTTTTTTCCCCAAAAACACTTGCTTCTTGGAATTATTCCTAATGCCATGAACACTTTTCAGGGATCTCTTCACATCTCTTAGACTATGAATGAAAGGATGGAGAGTGGAGGTTACCAGGGCATACATGACCAAGCACCCAGCTCCCCCACAGTATGAGCAGCTGACGGGGACTCAGGCAGGTGGAAAGACTGAGTTGTAGAAGAGGATGACCATGGAGAGGTGGGAGCTGCATGTGGCCAGGGTTTCTTTTTCCCCTGTGATGATGGGACCCGAGATACAGCAAGGAAAATATGAGCATAGGAGCTTATGATGCAGAGGAGAGGACCAATTCCTAAGAGTCCTGTCAGAACCATCATCAGGTCCTCATTGAAGTGGGTATCAGAGCAGGAAAGTCTAAAGAGTGGTCCAAAATCACAGAAAAAGTGGGGAATTTCTTGATTAGTATAGCATGAGAGCTGGGATAGCAACAGGGCATGGGCAAGAGAGACAGAGTGGGCTGCTCCCCATGACCCACCCACCAGCAGTGCACATCTGCAAGGAGTCATTAGGAGTGCATAGTGCAGGGGATGGCAGATGGCAGCGTAGCAGCTGATAGTTGTGGCCATCAAAAGCAGATTGTCCATATCAGCAAAAACTGCAAAATTTAATTGGGCCAGACACTCAGAGAAGGAGATCAATCTGTTGCTGGTCCACAAAATCTCTAGCATTTTGGGGGCTGTGGTGGTAGTGAAGCAGAGATCGACCAGGGAGAGCTGGCTGAGGAAGAAGTATGAAGAAGTACATGGGGGTGTGGTGGTGGATGTTAGCACCAATAGCCAACAGCAGTAGCGAGTTTCCTAAGAGACTCAGCAAGTAGAGGGCCAGGAAGAGACCAAAGAGGAGCTGTGGCTTGTCTGGGTCACTGGACAGTCCCGAGAGGACAAAGTCAGGGTTCTTGCTGCAGTTCATTTCAGGTCTTGATGGGCTACAGGAAAAGAAGCAGCATGAAGAAGATTCACGACAGTTAGCTAGAACCTTGCATCCTTTCTCATGGCAATGGGCTTTACTTATACTACCATTGTGAGGAATGGATACACAACTGAAATAGCAATGGGGAGGACAAGGGTTGTACCTCACAAAGATGGTCAAATTAAGGAGACATCAAGGTAAGAGAATGAAAGAAACAGCAGAGATGTCCTGTAGTTATAAGGCGTAAACAAGTTTCCTTAATAAAATTTTGTGTGATAGGTACCAACTACTTGCTTGTGAATCTGTTTTCTTCTCAAGACCATGAGTCTTTCAAGGCAGAAACAACATTTCAGTACTTAGCTCAGTGCCTGGCACAAAGAAGGGGCTCAATAAATACTCCCACTCAGCCTCACAGTGACTATTCTAGTTCAAGGTTTGTGATTGGTTGGAGAAATGTTATCCTCCTAACTATTTTAACATGGATCTTGCCCCATCCAATACGTACTCCATACTGTGGTCAGTGTGATCTTTTTTTTTATATAAATAATAAAATCTCATCATGTCACTTCTGTATTTAAAAATTGGTCTCTACCCATGGAACTCTGCTCAATATGTGGCAGCCTGGATGGGATGAGAGTCTGGGGGAGAATGGACACAAGGGTATTTATGGCTGAGTCTGTTAACTGTCCATCTTAGACTATTACAACATTATTAATAAGCTATAGTCCAACATAAAATAAAAAGTTTAAAGAAGAAAATGAAGAAAATAAAATACATAAGCAACAAGGATGTATTGTGTAGCACAAAGAATTACATTATCCTGTAATAACTTTTAATGAAGCATTATCTGTAAGTATACTGAATTACTATGCTGTACACCTGAAACTACTATAATTATTAGAGGAATGCAAATCAAAACTACAATGAGGTATCACCTCACACTGTTCAGGATGGCCATCATTAAAAAATCTACAAATAACAAATTCTGAGGAGGGTATGGGGAAAACAGAATTGTCCTACATTGTAGATGGGAATGTAAGCTGGTATAACCACTATGAAAAACCATATGCAGGTTTCTCAAAAAACTGAAAATAGAGCTGCTATAGCATGTATGATTCAGCATTTTCACTCCTGGCATATATTCAGACAAAACTATGATTCAGAAAGATACATGCACCCCTATGTTCATAGCAGCAGTACTATTTACAAAAGTAAAAATATAGACAGAACCTAAAAGTCCATGGACAGATGAATGGATAAAGAAGATGTGTTATATAAACTTATATATATTATCATATTGGGTGAAGTAAGGATCAGACGGTTGAATGGCATCACCGACTCAATGGACATAACTATGAGTGGACTCTGGGAGATAGTGAAGGACAGGGAAGCCTGGCATGCTGCAGTTCATGAGGTTGCAAAGAGTCAGACGCGACAGAGACTAAACAGCAAAAAAAGTGGTGTAAATCAGAAAGAGATAAATACCATATCATATCACTTATATAGGAAAACCCTACCATGTCTGACAAACCTCATTTGGTTTTGAGCTTCATGTCACCAGCTTCATTTCACACCACAGTCCATTATCACCTGCTCCCAGCAGCACTGTCTGCACTGCATTGCCTTGTATGGACCATGTTCCTTCTGATCGCTCTGAGTCAGCTCCTGCTCATCCTTTTAACCTTGGCTCTATTGGTGACTTTCTTAGGAAAGTCTTCCGTGGCTTCTTTGACAAAGACAACTCTTCCTTTTTGGGCTCTCATGGCACCTTGGTCAATTGCTGAAGTTGTAATATGGAGGATGTAATCACATTTATTTTGTTTAAATATTTAGATTATTCAGTTAATGTTGGTCTCCCTAAAAAGGTTTTCCTCTCTTGTGTATCTCTAGTGCTTGGAATGCTAAATACGGTATTTATCAGAAAATGAATAAATTGGTTAATGAAGAGTGAAGGCAGGAGAGGACGATACATTGTCTCCTCCTAAAAGTTCTCTCCATTTTAAGAATAAAACTTTTTACCAACAAAATATTGTCCTAGCAACATGGGTTGGAAACATTGATCCATCTAATTCCTTGATCCTTCAACTTTAGACCAAGGGCTAGAATTTTTATTTCAATAAAATGTCCTTCATTTCAGACCCTTTCTCACCTTTTAAATTGTTATCCTTTTTGAGCTTTCTCTAATCAACTCACTTCCGGTTAGTTTCACGTTTCATCAGCAGCTTAACACGCTTCACTGTTTCTACTCTCTAGTAACTAAAATCCACTCCATTGGCATCCATGCCATCAGCATCTGAAACAAATTTTGAGGGGATATGTGCATACATATAGCTTATTCACATTTGTGTACAGCAGAAACTAACACAACATTGTGAAGGAAAGTGAAAGTGAAGTTTTTCAGTCATGTCCAACTCTTTGCAACCCCATGGACTGTAGCCTACCAGGCTCCTCCATCCATCAGAGTTTCCAAGCAAGAATACTGGAGTGGGTTGCCATTTCCTTCTCCAGGGGATCTTCCCAACCCAGGGATTGAACATTGGTCTGCTGCATTACAGGCAGATGCTTTACCTTCTGAGCCACCAGGGAAGTCCATTGTAGAGCGATTATATTCTAATTAAAACACATTTAAAGCAATCATATTTTAATTAAAAAAATCTTATTCAGGAGACCCACCATGTTGACTCCTTTCTAGTCTCCTTGGCTGGTTACTGCTCTTCCTCATTATCCACTTTTGTGCATCTCTTCCTCTCTGTCTTCTAGTTCTTCTTTTGTTTATAGATATATAAAGACATTATTCTCCAATTATACCTTTAATTTCAACTTATTTTCCTAACTCTAGACTTACATATTTAACTTCCAACTAGACAGTTCTACAGTAGCAATTTAATGCTTCAATATATTTTCTTACAGATGGCTTGATTTATGTATTGCATTGGAAACAGATACACAAAATGTTATGTAGTCCATCAAGTGCAGAACTTGAACTCTCTATGGGCCACTTGGAAGGCTGATCCCATTACTCCATTTGCCAAATGATGTCTTCAGCTCCTGCCTTTGGCTTCCCTAATTTCTATAAACAGTGGCCTTAGAAATATTCATTCTATCCAATGATATTGCTGAGTAGATGGGAAAGAACAAAGAATCCAGGGCCTTGGCATACATTGATGAGACCAGGCAAAGAAAATGTAGTTTAGAAGCTGAGCATTATCAATATTTATCTCTTTTGGGTTCAGATTTTGGCAGTAGAAGAAATCATTTTGGCCTTAGAGACAGTTTCCAAAGTTAGAAAAAAAACCTGTAGGAATTTTCTGTTGAGAAAATTTCCTATAGATAGGGTTGAGGAATGAAATCAACAACTAAACAGAAGTCTACCATTGATTTGGACGTGGAATTAGAAAGATGACTTAAAACTCACAATTTTGTCTAGTCACTACCCTCTCTCCTTATATGAGAATAGTTTGAAAAGACTAACATACAGCCATCCATAATATGTTATATGTGTTTTTTTGTTGTTTTTTTCTGAGAACTTTTGTCATACAAATATACTGAAATTTAACAAATTGTTTCATACATCTGTTAATAAAGTCATCTCAGTTGAGACTTGAAACATTAAATAGTGTCAGTGCTTCTCTGCTGTACTCTTACCAATTTCTGAATCACTGAATAATGCAATTTAATTAAATAAGTATTTAACCATCTGTGTTATAGTGTGTCATGCAGCAATAGGTAACCGTGTGCTCTTCTATAATTTACAGCCTCTGTGTATGTTTAGTCAGTCAGTTCAGTTGCTCCATCATGTCCGACTGTTTGCAACCCCATGCACTGCAACACGCCAGGCTTCCCTGTCAATCACTAACTCCTGAAGCTTACTCAAACTCATGTCCATCCAGTCTGTGATGCCATCCAACCATTTCATCCTCTGTTGTCCCCTTCTCTTCCTGCCTTCAATCTTTCCAAGCATCAGAGTCTTTTCCAATGAGTCAGTTCTTCGCATCAGGTGGCCAAAGTATTGGAGTTTCAGCTTCAGCATCAGTCTTTCCAATGAATATTCAGGACTGATTTCCTCTTATATTGAGAGGCTTGATCTCCCTGCAGTCACAGGGACTCTCAAGGGTCTTCTCCAACATGACAGTTTAAAAGCATCAATTCTTTGACGCTCAGCTTTCTTTATAGTTCAGCTCTCACATGACTCCTGGAAAAACCATAGCTTTGATTAGACGGACCTTTGTTGGCAAAGTAGTGCCTCTGATTTTTAATATGCTGCCTAGGTTGGTAATAGGTTTTCTTCCAAGAAGCAGGTGTCTTCTAATTTCATGACTGCAGTCACAATTTGCAGTGATTTTGGAAGCCCTCAAAATAAAATCTTTTACTGTTTCTATTGTTTCCCCATCTATTTGCCATGAAGCGATGGGACCGGATGCTATGATCTTAGTGTTTTGAATGTTGAGTTTTAAGCCAAGTTTCTTATTCTCCACTTTCACTTTCATCAAGAGGTTATTTAGTTCTTCTTCACTTTCTGCTATATGGGTGGTGTCATACACGCATCTGAAGTTGTTGATATTTCTCCCAGAAATCTTGATTCCAGCTTGTGCCTCATCCAGCCCAGCGTTTCTCATGATGTACTCTGCATATAAGTTGAATAAGCAGAGTGACAATACCCATGTATGTTAGATTACATAAAAAAATTCTGATCAATAGAAATTCTAGTCTGAGATAGTTCACGGTATAACATGCCTTCTCCCCACACATTCTTTTATAAACAAGACTGGAATTAAGAGACCAAAGAAGATAGAGTATGAAGTTGGAAGAACTATGTGAGCTAGTTTAGAACCAAATTCTTTGCTTTACAAAAGTGAATGTAAACAATTTGAATAGTCTGTTCATGAACTCAAAATATCCTTTTATAACTTTTCAGTCTGTATCTGTACTATTTATTTAGTAGTCTTATTTATTTATGTATTGGTTGCACCTCCTGTCTTGTGGGATCTTAGTTTCCAACCAGGGGTTGAACCTAAGCCCTTGGCAGTGAAAGTGCAGAGTGCTAACCACTGGACACCAGAGAATCTTATGTCTTTAAATAGTTGGGAATGCTTGTACCCACTATGGTTTCATGTTGGGAGCTGCATTAGGCATCACTGACAAAATGGAGGCATGGCCCTAACCCCCTCCCTTTGTTCCTTTGGACCGGAATGAAGGAGTTAGGCTTTATGATTCTGACCTGTTTCTTCCTTTCCTCAACTGAGTTGACTGAAAAGAATATTAAGGTGCTTCTTGTCTTTGAGAGGAGCATGAAAAGGCACAAAACCTTCTACAGCTGTGCTCAAAAAAGTCATTCATAAAGTTAATCACTGACATTTGTTCAGAGACTTTTACAAAAGGGTGTTCCACGGTGAGCACATAAGCCACAGCTTGCGGCCATGGGAGAGATTGCTATCTGAAGCCTATTTGTGAGGGAAGTGTTTATGGCAAAAAAGTTTGCTAAATTTAGGTCTTAAAAATAATTAAAATAGTTAAAGTCTCTAATATAAAGATTAGAGACTTAAGAGATATTTATAGCTAGAAGCCCCTTCTTAGAAATAGTGAGCTTAGGATACTAGGGGAAAACACGACTTAAAAACATCAGAATTAAACTGAAAAATGTGGTATGCAGCCCAGACATTAACATGAGTTACAGTGTATTCACAAAGACACCTGAGAAAAAGTAGATAGGAGAATCGCTGAGGCAGGAACTCCTTTTGAGGGGCAACAGTGATTTTTGGAGACAAAAAATCTGGGTCAGTGGGAACTGAAAATATCAAACCTCTGATCTAATGTTTTTGTAAAAATACAGAAGAGAATCTTAGCTTGAAATAAACAGGCAGTCCAAGAAAACTGAGAGGCTGCCTCGTTCTTCTCGCCGATGACACCGTTCATCTCTTCAGGTTGAATCCCTGGCTGCTGGAGCTGGACTCCAGCAGTTTCAGGTCCAGTGACACTTCATGGAACATAGAAAGTGAGGAACATAGTAATTCTTGTCTATTAGCTCCAAAAATACTTCAGCAAAGAAAGCTGAGCACCAAAGAATTGATACTTTTGAACTGTGGTGTTGGAGAAGATTCTTGAGTGTCCCTTGGACTGCAAGGAGATCCAATTAGTCAATCCTAAAAGAAATCAGTCCTGAATATTCATTGAAAGGACTGATGCTGAAGCTGAAACCCCAATACTTTGGCCACCTGATGTGAAGAACTGATTCATTGGAAAAGATCCTGATGCTGGGAAAGATAGAAGGCAGGAAAAGAAGGGGATGTTAGAGGATAACATGGTTGGATGGCATCAGTGACTCAATGGATATGAGTTTGAGTAAGCTTTGGGAGTTGGTGATGGACAGGGAAGCCTGGAGTGCTGCATTCCATGGGGTTGCAAAGTGTTGGATATGACTGAACGACTGAACCGAACTAAATTGCTATTAGATAGCTTTCACTTCGTATAAATTTGATGATAGGTAAGGAAAATCCCATGGACAGAGGAGCTCGGTAGACTGCAGTCCATGGGGTCACTAAGAGCCGGACAAAACTGAGTGACTTCACTTTCACTTTTCACTTTTATGCACTGGAGAAGGAAATGGCAACCTACTCCAGTGTTCTTGCTTGGAGAATCCTAGGGACGGGGGAGCCTGGTAGGCTGCTGTCTATGGGGTCACACATAAGTGGACACGACTGAAGCGACTTAACAGCAGCAGCAGCAAGGAAAACAAACTTGATGAATTCTTCATATTTCACTGGTATTTTATCATATTCTATCACATTACAATCTGAGAAAATAAGTATAGAAATCAAAGCCAAAATAAATAATAAGGAAGAATTTTGAAGCTCAATTTTCTATGACCAGAAATTGAGGGGAAAATAACATATCAGTGAGCAAGAAAGGTATTTCTGAGATTTTTTTTTTCACACTGCCTCCATTTTTAGCAATATTTTACGGTAATCTTTGACAGGTTGTCCATTTGAATTATAAAGTATCTTTGGAATCAGAGTTCACAATTTATCTCTGTTAATTAGTACTCAAAGCATTACTTGTTTTAATTACTTACTTGCTTCCCTGCTTGGAGAAAAAGAAATCATGATATACTGCTTAAAAATTTCCCTTAACTCATATATGAGTTAGCATTTGTTTTTCTAGTTGAGTAACCATAGCTCCACACTCAAATTCTTAAAATAAAACAGCATAATAACTTTATTGTTCACATTATAATATGTTAATTTATAGGAAACATGCAGATTAACAAGCCTTAGTATTATCCAACTATACAATATATGCATATTTGAGACAAATTTCTGTATCTGATTTTATTCAAGAACACACAAGAATATGTAAACAAATAGTTTTATCAACTCATATCCCCCACACAAATTCAACATTAAGATTCCAAGGGGGCTTCTCTAATGGCTCAGTGGTAAAGAATCTGCCTGCCAATGCATTGATACCGGTTTGATCCCTGATCCGGGAAGATCCCACATTCCCTGGAGCAGTTAAGCCCACTTGCCACAACAGGAGAAACCACTGCACGGAGACACCTGAGCACCGTGACTAGAGAGAAGCCCCCACTCCCCCAAACCAGAGAAAGGCTGCCACAGTGATGGAGACTCAGCACAGCCAAAAAAAAAATGTTGTGGATTGTGTCCTATTTGTTCAAGTTTCCCATACATTACCTAGTCACACACTGTTAAGACAACCAGACTGGACTTTCCCATTTATTTTTCCTTTATATAATGCCTTCTGTTTCACAAACAGTAAATAATTAGAAAAGCAGTATAATTTCACATCTCAACTTTCTCATAGCCTTTTTACGGAGGCTTTGGAAGAATTCTCTAGATTTCTTAGGGTCAGAGTCTCCTTCTGATCACCCTCCTCAAAGCCCCCCTACTTCCTTGTTCCTCAAAGTATAGATCAGTGGATTTAGTACAGGAGTGACCACGCTGTACATAATGGCAAGGATCTGTTCCTGGTCCATGCAGCTACCCGAAGCAGGACGGGTATAAGTGAAAACAGCAGGTGCATAAAAAAGAACAACTACCATGAAGAGGGAGGCACACGTGGACAGTGCTTTGTGGAGCATGCTGCAAGAACGGGTCTTGAAGAAAAGACAGATAATAATATAGAAATAGGACAGAAATGTTAGAAAGAATAAGCCCATGGCAATGGTCCCTGTCACTGAATGAAGTAGCCATTCACTGAGGTCAGTGTTTCCACAGGCCAACTCCAGCAATGGCTTAATATCACAGAAGAGGTGATGGATATGGTTGGAACCACAGAAGTGTAAGTGAGAGGTCATTACTGAGTGCAGTAGGGCATGGAAAAACCCAATGATCTGTATAGTGACAGCCATCCGGGTACAGATCTGATGATTCATGTTAAGAGTGTAATGAAGTGGTTTGCAGATAGCCACAAAGCAGTCAAAGGCCATCACAGCCAACAACATGGCCTCTGTGCTGCCTAGGAAGTGGAAGAAATGAAGCTGGCTTATGCATCCTGAGAAAGAAATTGCTTTTTGTCTAGACAGTTCTCCAGCATCTTTGGCAGAGTCACTGTGGAGTAGCAGATATCTAGACATGACAGGTTTCTCAG
The DNA here is from genome assembly GCA_006408675.1 of Madoqua kirkii. Taxonomy (NCBI): domain Eukaryota; kingdom Metazoa; phylum Chordata; class Mammalia; order Artiodactyla; family Bovidae; genus Madoqua; species Madoqua kirkii. The sequence continues at coordinate 3,025 of SJYC01056589.1, read as the reverse complement.
GAAAAAAATACATAGGAGAATGAAGTCTTGAATCAGAGATGACAACCATCAGGATGACTCCATTCCCAGCCACACTAACAATGTAAATTGCAAGGAGAGCCACAAAGAGAACAGGCTGCAGTACTTGGATGTCTGTCACTCCTAAGAGGAGAAATTCAGCGACTGAGGTTTGATTCAGCATCACTTGAAAGAAAAGACAAAATAAGATATGAAATGATATCTCTCATGGGAACCTGAGTCCTGCAGCTAAGGATTTCCCATCTAGACAATAATATTTTGAGGGAGAGCATTGTTGTTTTGGGGCTTACCTGGTGGCTCAGTGGTAAAGAAGCAACCTATAAATGCAAGAGACATGGATTCTGCTGGGAGCTAGTGTGGGGAATCCTGCCTGTGGCAAAGGTCATGAGGAAGGGAGCCTGGCAAAAAACAAAGGCTGAGATCAGGCCTCAGGGGTACCCCTGGATTCTTCTGTGCATCTATCCCCAAAACCAGAGTCTTCCTGCTTTATTGCACTATTCTTTCCACCTACTCTTCTGACATAACAAAGGGCTATCCCTGACCACTTTTCTCTGGAAAGATTCAACTTAGAACTCCAGTTAACATTCTCCTGCATATAAAAGGATTGTCTCAGCTCAAACCCTTCTGATGGCTAACTTGCCTGACAGTTAGAGACTTTTACAACTTGTGATTATTTACAGCCCCTCAACTGCGAGAGGCATGGAGCTTAAAACACCTTAAAGATATAGAGCCTTTTTTTTAAGAGCTAAGAATTATATTGCTAATGGGTTTTCATTGTTGAGTCAATGACTGCTGCCAGGCCTCCATATTATTTATCTTTTAGGCACCTAGAAGATGTTAATCAATGTAATTTGGATATAGAAAAAAGAATATAGTAGTTTTGATGTTAGCAACAATAGACTTTTGAGTTAGTGAACTTTCTATTTGATATAAATCACTGTACTTCTCTTTCCTTGTTATGAATTGTTGTGTCCTTGCTATGTAAGAATGTAATCTTAATTAGTGCTTTCTGAGAGTGGCACCAGACTTTAGTAAGAACAACACTTTTAAGGCAAGTAAGTTTTCTGGTTGACAGATCCTTATCAGAAAAGGGCCATAAATGCTAATAGGCTTCCTGGCCAGAAGATGATGTAAATCAACTGAGACCTGATATACAGATGGGTATGCAGAGAGAAAGCCTGGGTCAGAGCTGTTGACCCTGCATGACTTTGCTTTTTGCATTTATCTCTATGTGCAACTAAAAGTACAAAATTTTTTCCGGACAATAAAGGATGGGCCAGTTCCTGGAAAGACTGGTTCCCCCTTGTCTTTTCTTTCTTACTCTATTTTCTGGCTTATTCCCATCTGGGGCATAGAGGCTAGCCGTGTCTACTTATTTGCCTGGGCTTCTAAGACCCACGTGAGAGGGAGCCCAAGGTGGGGCACCCTCCACTATACAAGCAGGTGCCTGTGGCCCTATGTAGATGGTTCAAGTCCCTTGTCTCAGGGCTTTATTGGCTTCCTATGTAAACCAAGGAATACAGCCTCTTTCTCTCCTCTGTTCTCTTAACTGCAAATTCTTTCCTTATCTCTCTCTAAAACTATATATCTCTCTTGCCACGCCATCCCCACTTTGAATTACCCTAGATCCACTGGGGCTGGACCCCGGCAGATTCAACTCCTGGGTCAGGAAGAATCCCTGGAGGAGGAAATGGCAACTCTCTCCAGTATTCTTGCCTGGAAAATTCTGTGAACAGGGGAGTCTAGAGGGCTACTATCTATGGAGTTAGAAAGAGTTGGACATAACTGAGCACATACACAAAGTTTGGGAAACCCATGAATGGAGAAGAAAAAGATTTAATGTGACCTCAATAAAAAAGTTAATTAACTAGGAAACATTTCTAGGGATCCCATGGAACAGTCACCTTTATAGCTAGAGAATATTTTGAGAAATTATCTAACCTTTATTACACCTTGAGTGAAGGCTGGCACCAAGGAATTCAGAGTAGCTTTCCTTAATAACCATGTGCATTTTGTATATTGTTAAATGTTATCACTCCTGCTTAAGATACACATGATATGCCAAAGGTTATTTTTGGTTCTCTACCCACAAAACAAAATTGTATCAAAAATTCACTTGGGGGAAAAAAACCTTTTCTTAACGTGTAAAGAAAACAGCGGTCAGACATTCTGTACTAAATAATTTATTTCACTGCATCTTTAGAGATTACTCATTTACTTTGATGAATATTTAGAGGTATGGCACTAAAATGTAGGCAGTAGAGAGCCTTCATAATCCACAAATACAATGTCCATCATTAAATAGGAAACCAACTCTAAGTTCTTGGTATGTAAATTTAACACTAACAAGAAATCAGACTATGGGCAACTTTGATCCTGTTTTGTTCTCCTACCTGATTCAGTGTTCAAATTTATAGTTAAGAAAGTTACACTTCTGAAAAATAAACAGTAGAAAACTATGAAAAATAAAGAGTAGAAAAATATTTGAAGTGATGGTTTATATTGGGATTATAATATCAGTTCAGTTGCTCAGTCATGTCCGACTCTTCGCGACCCCATGAACTGCAGCACGCCAGGCCTCCCTGTCCATCACCATCTCCCAGAGTTCACTCAGACTCATGTTCATTGAGTCAGTGATGCCATCCAGCCATCTTATCCTCTGTCGTCCCCTTCTCCTCCTGCCCCCAATCCTTCCCAGCATCAGAGTCTTTTCCAGTGAGTCAACTCTTCACATGAGGTGGCCAAAGTACTGGAATTTCAGCTTTAGCATCATTCCTTCCAAAGAAATCCCAGGGCTGATCTCCTTCAGAATGGACTGGTTGGATCTCCTTGCAGTCCAAGGGACTCTCAAGAGTCTTCTCCAACACCACAGTTCAAAAGCATCAATTCTTCGGAGCTCAGCCTTCTTCACAGTCCAACTCTCACATCCATACATGACCACAGGAAAAACCATAGCCTTGACTAGATGGAGCTTAGTCGGCAAAGTAATGTCTCTGCTTTTGAATAT
>SJYC01056588.1:0-46166 GCA_006408675.1 Madoqua kirkii | reverse complement strand
TATGATTTAGGATCAGTTCTGGTAAAGCTCTGATCCAGACACTGGGTTATTAACGTGAATCTAGGATTGGTGCTAGCAGTTTGAGGGATTTATAGCAAGCTGTAGCTCCAGAACCTCCCATTCAGTATTCAGGATCTTGAACCTGCATATGGCATGGCCATCTGATGATTCCAAGCCTCTTTAATCATTCTTTTCCAGGCTTTTGCTCTGAATTATTTTGACCTCTGACCCAGCTATCCTGGCTTATATCTAATTTTAACCCAAATATGGAAGAATCCCTTTGAGGTCTGATTCTGCTCTCTATACGATTGAATAAATGCCCAAAGACAATTTTGAGGAGACCTAGAAGAATTATGTGGATGACTTCTGAAGGCACTCTTGAAGGAGTGGCATGGGGTTTAAAGAGTATATCGCATAGCAGAATAATGTAAAACTTCTCTCTACCCATCCTTCACTTCAAAGCCTCCACATCAGCACATTAGCTGTCTAAAAATCTCTTTTCTCTCCACCCACCTTCACTTTCTCAATGCGCACTGCTGCAGTTTAGTTCTTGCTACTCTGGTCTCTGTTTCTGTAAGGATAATATATATTTAACAATATATAGATACATAGACACATACATACCATAAATCATTACTGACCTCAAGATCTCTTCCCAAGGGAAGGATGAGAGGAAATAAGTATGCATTAGGCATGTTTGTGGTTGAAATGTAGTTAAATGCAGATTGGATACCAGGTTAATGATAGCTGGAGAAAGTAGGAATCATGCAGGAGAATGAGAAGGCTTTGCAAGGTTTGGGATTAAAGGAGAAGGAATGTTCCTGGGAGATGGCAGGAGGAAGAAGGTCATGCCAAACAGCATAGCTGTGATGTTGGACAGGAAGTTTCACTAAGCACATCAAAGAAGAACTCTGCATATAACCCTGGTCTGACAGAGCCCCATCTCTTTCTCTCTCACAGTGGCTGAGGGAGGAAATTTCTCTGACTTGATGAGTAGTCTCAGCCACAGCTGGCTCCGGGTCCCTCTCTGGTGATCAATGGTGTGTGAGAGTGGTGGTGATCAGTGGGTGCTGGGTAGGGGGGCCAGAAAAGGCCTTACAAGGTGGTTGGGAAATCATGATCCTCTCTGTCCTATGCACTCCTCACCTGGCGACTCTCCCCCAGACCAAACTCAAAGGCCAGAATTCAAAGGAAGTACACACATTCCCGTTAAGAAATGTCAGGAAGGTCTCCCTGAGCAGTATCACCTGAAAACACCGAATTTTCTGTTTTCTCTCCTACCACAGAAGGTGGTACAGCGTGCTTACAGACTCAGACGTTCAGACTGAAGATGTAGCCCACATTCCTTCTTTTCCAGCTCTCTTTCACTCTCCCCCACCTCCTCGTATGTCAACCTGTAGCTCATTCTTCTAGACCTTTAGTTCAGTGTCCACGCCCACTCTTCAGGAATGTTTACTGGTCCTCACTGGTGTTCTTTCCAGTGTTCTGACTCAAGCTTCTCAGGTTTTGCAGATTCCAGAGGGGAAGGAATGTGCTCCGGATTTATGCGTGGAAGAGATAGACAGTACCTTGACTCAATTTCCCTACCAGCAAGAATTGTGGCTGATTTCCTCTGGTCCTAAGAAGCAAGTATATTCATCAAAGCAAGCACTCATTTCCACTCACCATACCCCTCCAGCCCACCCCACTCCACCAAAGACCTCACAGTCTGGCCTCACGTGAAGAAAGCGTACTTCATGGGCAACTGTAATACTGACATCATCAAACCAAGGGGCATTGGAGCCCTCCATGACAAGAGTCGCAACTTGAGTGTGAATGAAGCCATCTGCAGCAGATGGCTCTGACTCCAGTTAGACCCTTCACTCGTGAAAGAAACAGACCAGCGTGCACGTGTTAGGCCCCAGTCCATTGTGCAATGATGGCTGCCACTTGTTGATATGTAATTTACTTTGCACACTTAATCTTCTATAATCCTCACAGTGACCCAGCAAGTTTCATATTATGAAACATTTCTGGGGCTGAAAGAATTAGAAAATTGACCAAGATCTCGTAGATGATGAATAGTGGAGCTGGTATTTGGGCCCAGATTTATCTATCTTCCCCTGATCTTATTACTGTATTGTGCTACCTCTTAGCATGAGGTGAATCACTGTTTCAGAATGATTCAAGTGCATCACATTTGCTGCACGCCTTATCTCTATTATTAGTATATCAGCTCCACCTCAGATCATCAGGACTTAGATCTAGGAGGCTGGGGACCCCTGGAGTCTGAGACTGGTCACAGGCCCTTCCTATAATATAAGGCAAATATTTTGAGCCATTGGACAGTGCTGATATTTTGTGAGCTTAGTGTTTACTCCTTTCACTTCTCACCCTGGGCAAGTGAAGAGTCTGGAGCTCTGACCTAGAACCATGTCCTCAGATCAATGGCTTAGGCATTGGAGGGACTCTTTTCTGTAGGATCTGCTGAGAACCAAGAAGAAAGATCACAGAATTTTAGACTTTTAATTTCACAGGATTCTGGACTTGTAAACAAGATGCCTGTGTGCTTATTAATTGGTTAGGAAGAAAAATAAAGCATAATTCTTCATTCATTCTCTCTCCTTCCCTTCTTTCCCACCATCCTTCCTTTCTCCCCTCTTCCTTCTCTTCATTATAAAACCCCAATAGTAATCATAGAAAAATCAGAAATAATAGAGTGTAAAACTGCCTTAAACCAATGTCTGGATAAAAAGCTATGAAAATATTCCATTGTTTTATGATCCTATTTAGAATGAACATTATATTTATGGCTTTTTCCCTGAATACACATTAAGGTAATAGTGAACTTTTGGTAAAAATTACACCACACATCTATGCTGACAGCTTGTTTCCTGAGCACAAATCTATATCTACTACTTTCAGCTTTCAATATTTTCCCCAAAGAAGTAAGTTAGGACATTAAAAAGTCCAAAAAGAAACATAAAACAGATGGGACTAGATTTTTGTAGGGAGTGAAAGGCATGCTGAGCTTAATGGAAGCCTAGCCAGAGGGAGGCCGGAGAGGAAAACCCATGAAGTGCATGGAGGGAGGACCCTGATTTCGGATGGAATCACAAGAGTGTACGCAATTGGCTTATGACTGTAGATTGTCCCTGAAGCTGAAGGTTCTTCACTTGAAGATGGGGTATTAATAGTGGTCCCCAACCTTCTTGGCACCAAGGACTAGTTTTGTGTAAGAAAATTTTTCCACAGATGGACTGGGGTATGGTTTCAGAATGATTCAAGTGCATCACATTTGCTGCATGCCTTATCTCTATTATTAGTACATCAGCTCCACCTCAGATCATCAGGACTTAGATCTAGGAGGCTGGGGACCTCTGGAGTCTGAGACTGGTCACAGGTCCTTCCTATAATATAAGGCAAATATTTTGAGCCATTGGACAGTGCTGATATTTTGTGAGCTTAGTGTTTATTCCTTTCACTTCTCATCCTGGGCAAGTGAAGAGTCTGGAGCTCTGACCTAGGACTGTGTCCTCAGATCAATGGCTTAGGCAATGAAGGGACTCTTTTCTATAGGATCTGCTGAAAACCAAGAAGAAAGATGCAAGAGGAGTCCAAGTTAACACAGGATGATACCAGCAGCAGCATGCATCCCTAGATGTATAACCAATGACTCCTTTTCATTTCTGTTTATTCAACCCCTCCTTGTCAACTGGACTAGTCTCATCAATATTTAAATGGTAAATACTTGCCCATAACTGCATGGCAAATAGATGGGGAAAGAGTAAAAACAGTGGCGGGCTTTATTTTTCTGGTCTCCAAAATCACTGCAGATGGTGACTGCAGCCGTGAAATTAAAAGACGCTTACTCCATGGAAGAAAAGTTATGACCAACCTAGACAGCATATTCAAAAGCAGAGGCATTACTTTGCCAACAAATGTCCGTCTAGTCAAGGCTATGGTTTTTTCCAGTGGTCATGTATGGATGTGTTGGACTGTAAAGAAAGCTGAGCATGGAAGAACTGATGCTTTTGAACTGCGGTGTTGGAGAAGACTCTTGAAAGTCCTTTGGACTGCAAGGAGATCCAACCAGTCCATCCTAAAGGAGATCAGTCCTGGGTGTTCACTGGAAGGACTGATGTTGAAGCTGAAACTCCAATACTTTGGCCACCTGATGTGAAGAGCTGACTCATTTGAAAAGACCCTGATGCTGGGAAAGATTGAAGGCAGCAGGAGAAGGGGACGACAGAGGATGAGATGGTTGGATGGCATCACCAACTCAATGAACATGGGTTTAGGGTGGACTCCAGGAGTTGGTGATGGACAGGGAGGCCTGGCGTGCTGTGGTTCATGGGTCGAAAAGGGTCAGACACAACTGAGCGACTGAACTGAACTGAACTGCACTGAAATACCTGCTGGCCCCTCCTACTCAATAATAAGAAAATAAGCCTCGTTTAAGGTTGCTTTCCCTTTCATCTACCAACCCTCCTTTTCTCTTCAAATGAAATTCATCAAAACTCTATACCCACTCTCTCTATTCCCTCACATTCCAATAACTCCTCTAAAGACACATTTCATTTTGGCCTTTTGTTCCATCAATCTTAACAAAGAGCCGTCTAACAAAATGGCTCTCTGTAGACTTACATGTGACCACCACATTCTAAATCCACCTGACGATTTCCGGTTCTCCTCTTGTTTGATGCTCAGCAGTGTGAACCCCCACCCCTCCACACTGACCACTCCTCCATCTCGAAACCTCCTCTTCCCTTGCCACCACCCTCCACCATATTTCATGTTTTCCTTATGAAATACCTCTCTGGCTGCTCCTGGTTCAGCTTCTGTGCCAGTTCTCCTCCTCCAAGCACTGGATGTTGGGACTTGTGAGAGCTCAGTTTCAGGCCCTCTTTTTTATACTGCATCTTCTCTTGCCAGGCTGGCTCATCCATCCCCATGACCTGAATTACCTTCCTGCCATCAAGTGTGGCAAAAGCCATTGGCGGTTCCTTCCTGCACGTTGGGGTAAAGATCAACATCCTTAATACGATCTATAAAGCCAGGCACACTCTGGCCTCTGCCTGTCTTGCTCCTCTTCTGCCTCCTCTTCTCTCTCTGTACTCCATCCTTCAGCACATGGCATCTTTTTATTTCTCAGTCTCTCCATATTCTGTCTTCCTCAAAGGCTCGACACACATTTTCCCCTGCTCCAATCATCCTCACTTGTCCACAGCAGATTGTTGAAGAAGACTGGTGTGCTCTTGCGATTCATACTTTGAAGAACTAAAATGCTGGCCCACTCTCTGAGCTGACTAAGCCTGTTGCGCTGAATGAACCCCAAGTAAACACACATGTCTTGAATAATGCTCATACCCTTTTCACTCCTCAGATAAGTTACCCAACCAAACTTAAAAAAAAAATTAAAGCAACATAGAATAGTAACACTTCCTTGTGTGCACGCTCAGTCGCTTCTGTCATGTTCGACTATTTGAGACCCTATGGACTATATAGCCCACCAGGTGCTTCTGTCTAAGGGATGCTCCAGGCAAGAATACTGGAGTGGGTTGCATGTCCTCTTCCAAGGGATCTTCCCAGCCTAGGGATCGGACCCTCATCTCCTGCGTCTCCTGCATTGCAGGCAGATTCTTTACTGCTGAGCCACTGGGAAAGCTTAGGAGTTTATTAATTTCTCCATATTTAACAGATTATTGCAAAATTAACTAAGATTTAAACTGCGTCATTTTAAACTAGGTAACTAGGAAGTTTCAAACAAGAAATAGTTGCATGGAGATATATGAAACAATTCTCTATTTAATAGCAACATTTGCAGTGAACGTGATTGTTAATTGATTTTCCTTAGGCTGCACTTTAACGTGATACTGACCAGAAGTAGGTGAAACAAAACTCTCGGCCTCTGGCTCTCTTGATACCAGGTAAGTTGAAATGATAGGTCTTGGTCCTAACAAAAGATTGAAGCAGGTAAGGAGACCGAGTTAATGAGATCCCATACTCTGATCTCCAGTAGTCTGGGGCAGTTGTTCTCAGAGCCCTAATGAACCCTACCCCTTTAAGATCATGGACAGGTAGAATCTGACCCTGGTGGGCATAGGCGAGTCGTGACACCAGGGCAAGTCTTGCTGGTATAAATAACAGGGATCTGTTATCATGAGATTACCTGTCTGTAAAATGCCTATTTATCTTCATTATGTTGCCTCTGTGGGGGAGGAAGGAGGTGGTGAGTTGAGTGTTAGTGTGTAAGAGGATGGAGCTTGGAGAAGATAAAGATCTCTGACCTAAGGTGAAACCTGCTTTAGCACAGTGGGCTTGTAGGGCAGCCAGATGAAGTCCACAATGTTGATTTCCAGTGTTGAGCTCCCTTTAGTACTATAAGCAAAATAATGCAAGAAGGAATTCATGCCTGGACTTCCATACAACTTCATAGTGTGCACAAGAGAACAAGATGGTAGTTTTTATCTAGTAGTTTCAGTCTGATTGCATTTCATTATTTTTTCACTCATTCATTCATCCATTCACCAAATAGTTGAGTGGCTGCAGGACTGGCAATGTGCTCGGCACAGGCTATTGTCAGATGAATAAAAACAAGCCCTGAGCTACCCTGTTGGACAGTTGAGTCCATGGGACACAGAGATAACAATATAAATAATCAAATAAACGTGATTAAAATGTGATAAATGCGACAAAGTAGAAAAGGGTACCATGCAGGAGAAAAATAAGAAGAACCTACTTCAGAGAGAGAAAGGGGGATGACTTTTAAAATGATATATGAAGAATAAAATGGAGCCAGCCATGCAAAGGAGATGCAGTGGGGATAGCTGATCAATTTCATTTATCCTGATTTTAATATGAAATTTAAATATTAATTTAATTAAGTACAATTATGAGATATTCTTTTAATCAAAATCAAAACAATTCCAAAAGAAAAGTGACTTCTTTTTACCTATGACTCTATAAAAATTCCACTTTGGGTAGGAAGTATGATTAACAGATTTGATCTGTTTTGTTCTTACCCAGTCATTTCCCATCTGTGAAAGAATGCACACAGTAAGGCTCTTCTTTTGGAAAGAAAAAGCAGACTAACCCTAAAGTAACAAAGGCAGCATCTCACTAACCAGAACATCTTTCCAATATCTTAGTATACTTCCAATAGCATGGTAATTTGCATCTGTGATAATCAGGGAACATAAAGTTCTGTACACCCTACATTCCAATAAGTACATTTCCAGATCTTTCAGAAATAAACTTGAAATAAAGTTTATAACTGTTATCTTTCTGACAATCACTCGAACTAGTAAAAACTGTTTTATTTGCTTGTTTTGGCAGCTCAGATCTCAATTTTGGGGTCATTCAAGTTGCCTTTGCTTTTTTTCACACTTGATTGATTTTGCAATAGTGGTGAATACAGGAATAAAAAAAGTCCCCAAAGTGGACATACAAGGCATATCACATTACTAAATGAAAGCAAACAGATGACATTCAGAATAGCTAACTGATAGCACTCAGTATTTCCCTAGATCAAAAATATGCTTTATAACAGTCTGGATTAATTTTAAAAGTATAGTTTTTTAAAAAGTCATTTACAGACTCATGATATATCCCATGAGGAGAAATAAATTCAAAATAGAGACTGCTGAGCTAGCTCGGCTTCATGTGAAATTCAGAGCATCTCCAGACCACGAGGTATTTATTTCCCAACACAGCATGCTTCATGCAGTGAACTGAATCAGGAGGCATCCTGGGCCTCAGGAAAGCCAAACCACAGGGTGAGGAAAGTCCTGGTCCAGAGGCAGATGTCCGTGGCTCCACCAGAAAAAGTACCCAAAATGTTGGACTTGTTAACCATGTAAAGAACAGTGAAATGGAACACATCTGTGGAAAAGTGTTAACATCTAAAGGTGTGTTTAATACAAGTCACCTGTCTTTACCGTGAGCCAGGTCAAGGGACCAACCATTGCCAGGTTGGAGATATATGAAACAATTTCTATTTAATAGCAACATTTGCAGTGAACGTGATTGTTAATTGATTTTCCTTAGGCTGCACTTTAACGTGATACTGACCAGAAGTAGGTGAAACAAAACTCTCGGCCTCTGGCTCTCTTGATACCAGGTAAGTTGAAATGATAGGTCTTGGTCCTAACAAAAGATTGAAGCAGGTAAGGAGACCGAGTTAATGAGATCCCATACTCTGATCTCCAGTAGTCTGGGGCAGTTGTTCTCAGAGCCCTAATGAACCCTACCCCTTTAAGATCATGGACAGGTAGAATCTGACCCTGGTGGGCATAGGCGAGTCGTGACACCAGGGCAAGTCTTGCTGGTATAAATAACAGGGATCTGTTATCATGAGATTACCTGTCTGTAAAATGCCTATTTATCTTCATTATGTTGCCTCTGTGGGGGAGGAAGGAGGTGGTGAGTTGAGTGTTAGTGTGTAAGAGGATGGAGCTTGGAGAAGATAAAGATCTCTGACCTAAGGTGAAACCTGCTTTAGCACAGTGGGCTTGTAGGGCAGCCAGATGAAGTCCACAATGTTGATTTCCAGTGTTGAGCTCCCTTTAGTACTATAAGCAAAATAATGCAAGAAGGAATTCATGCCTGGACTTCCATACAACTTCATAGTGTGCACAAGAGAACAAGATGGTAGTTTTTATCTAGTAGTTTCAGTCTGATTGCATTTCATTATTTTTTCACTCATTCATTCATCCATTCACCAAATAGTTGAGTGGCTGCAGGACTGGCAATGTGCTCGGCACAGGCTATTGTCAGATGAATAAAAACAAGCCCTGAGCTACCCTGTTGGACAGTTGAGTCCATGGGACACAGAGATAACAATATAAATAATCAAATAAACGTGATTAAAATGTGATAAATGCGACAAAGTAGAAAAGGGTACCATGCAGGAGAAAAATAAGAAGAACCTACTTCAGAGAGAGAAAGGGGGATGACTTTTAAAATGATATATGAAGAATAAAATGGAGCCAGCCATGCAAAGGAGATGCAGTGGGGATAGCTGATCAATTTCATTTATCCTGATTTTAATATGAAATTTAAATATTAATTTAATTAAGTACAATTATGAGATATTCTTTTAATCAAAATCAAAACAATTCCAAAAGAAAAGTGACTTCTTTTTACCTATGACTCTATAAAAATTCCACTTTGGGTAGGAAGTATGATTAACAGATTTGATCTGTTTTGTTCTTACCCAGTCATTTCCCATCTGTGAAAGAATGCACACAGTAAGGCTCTTCTTTTGGAAAGAAAAAGCAGACTAACCCTAAAGTAACAAAGGCAGCATCTCACTAACCAGAACATCTTTCCAATATCTTAGTATACTTCCAATAGCATGGTAATTTGCATCTGTGATAATCAGGGAACATAAAGTTCTGTACACCCTACATTCCAATAAGTACATTTCCAGATCTTTCAAAATAAACTTGAAATAAAGTTTATAACTGTTATCTTTCTGACAATCACTCGAACTAGTAAAAACTGTTTTATTTGCTTGTTTTGGCAGCTCAGATCTCAATTTTGGGGTCATTCAAGTTGCCTTTGCTTTTTTTCACACTTGATTGATTTTGCAATAGTGGTGAATACAGGAATAAAAAAAGTCCCCAAAGTGGACATACAAGGCATATCACATTACTAAATGAAAGCAAACAGATGACATTCAGAATAGCTAACTGATAGCACTCAGTATTTCCCTAGATCAAAAATATGCTTTATAACAGTCTGGATTAATTTTAAAAGTATAGTTTTTTAAAAAGTCATTTACAGACTCATGATATATCCCATGAGGAGAAATAAATTCAAAATAGAGACTGCTGAGCTAGCTCGGCTTCATGTGAAGTTCAGAGCATCTCCAGACCACGAGGTATTTATTTCCCAACACAGCATGCTTCATGCAGTGAACTGAATCAGGAGGCATCCTGGGCCTCAGGAAAGCCAAACCACAGGGTGAGGAAAGTCCTGGTCCAGAGGCAGATGTCCGTGGCTCCACCAGAAAAAGTACCCAAAATGTTGGACTTGTTAACCATGTAAAGAACAGTGAAATGGAACACATCTGTGGAAAAGTGTTAACATCTAAAGGTGTGTTTAATACAAGTCACCTGTCTTTACCGTGAGCCAGGTCAAGGGACCAACCATTGCCAGGACCCCCGAAGCTCCTCTGTGCTCTGCCCCAGTCCCAATCCCCTTCCTTCCTTCAAAAGTCAGCACTTTCTTGACTTTTCTAGTCATCACTCCTTTGCTTTCTTAATACTTTTGCCTTCTGATTATGTGGCTTCCCAGATGGTGCTAGTGGTTAAACAACCCGCCTGCCAATGCAGGAGACATAAGAGAGGCGGGTTCCACCCCTGGGTCAGGAAGATCCCCTGGAGGAGGGCACGGCAGCCCACTCCAGTATTCTTGTCTGGAGAATCCCATGGACAGAGGAGCCTGGAGGGCTACAGTCCACAGGGTCACAAAGAGTCGGACACAACTGAAGCGACTTTGGGTGCACGCGCACTTATTGGATTCTGTACCTCTAAACCTGGAGAGTGAGAGAGCCTGTTTTTGAATTTCGCAGAGATGGATTCACAGTGTGTGCGTTCTTTCGTGTCTGGCTTCGATCACTTGATATAACAGAGCTGCGTGTGGCTGAGATTCATTCACTTTCATTGCTGCATGATTTTCCATTATATGCTGTACTCCAGTTCCTTGATCTCTCTGCTGTTGACAGGAATGTAGGTAGCTCTACCTACATTCTATTTGGAAATGACATTGTGATGGACATTCTTGTATGTATTTCCTGGCTTACCTGTACAAAATAGTATCTATTTAGGAATGAGATTTGGAGAAGGCAATGGCACCCCACTCCAGTACTCTTGCCTGGAAAATCCCATGGATGGAGGAGCCTAGTAGGCTGCAGTCCATGGGGTCGCTAAGAGTCAGACACGACTGAACGATTTCACTTTCACTTTTTCACTTTCATGCATTGGAGAAGGAAGTAGCAACCCACTCCAGTATTCTTGCCTGGAGCACCCCAGGGACGGGGGAGCCTGGTGGGCTGCCATCTATGGGGTCGCACAGAGTCAGACACGACTGAAGTGACTTAGCAGCAGCGGGAATGAGATTGTTGGGTCACAGGATATGTATGTTTTTAATGTAACTAGATAATTTCAAAGTGATTGTATCAGTTTACACTCCCACAGGGAGCGTGTGAGGGTTGTTATTGTCCCATATCATCGCCTACATTTACTACTGTCAAACTCAATTTTTGTAAATTTGGTGAGAATAAAGTGTCACAAGATTAACTTCTGTTCTTTCTTAGGAATCATGTACAGTATTAGTTAAATCTAACTTTTATAAATAGAACAAATAAATAGAAAAATTAGAATAGAGAGGGTAAAAATATGTTTTTATTGATGCCAGCATGAATATTAGATTAAACCAGGCAATGTGACAATTAGCATATTTCTCTTATATCTGAATCCATTATTCCAATCATATAATTTGGGGACAAAGCAAGAATAGAAGTAGTATGGTTGACACCTTATAATTTGTGCCTATTTTATTACATATAGTTAAATTGGTGACAAAATAAATGAATGAATGGCCCACTAAGATGTGTTAAATGCAATCTCTGATTTAAGTGGATTTGTTTCTTAACCCTTTGTTGTTGCCGTCGATCTGTTTATTCCTGTGATATTGCCACACTGTTTTAACTACTAGAGTTTTATGACTGTCTTGCTGTCTAGTAGGTCATGACATTTGTCTTAGTTTCTGCTAAAATTAGAGCCATTTTCCTTTTCTGGACAATATTGTATTTTGATTCTTTTTTAAAAAAAACAGAATGAGGTAAAAATGATACACATTAAGACACAGATACAGATCAGATAATTCACTTTCTTTTTCTGTCTTATTGGGTAGAATGTTGGGTAATGCTAATATTTTACCAGTTCTGCCTCCAACTCTCTCCTGAATGTGAGATTCTTCTGCACTTTGAATCTGATCTCCTCTCATCTCCAGAGCTGGCGTTGCTCTTCCATGTGATGGGGACCAAGGAGGGTGGTTCACACGTGCAGTCAAGTTTCTGCAGGTACGACTGAGCTATTGACCTGCAGTTTTCTTACCTATGAACATTATATATATGTTTGTTTATTTACTCAAACATGCTTGTTTCCAGATATATCCTGAAAATCTCTTACAGGTATGTTCTTAAGTGTTTCGTATTTTTTATGGTATTATAAGTGAGATATTTTCTTCTATTTTTTTTGTTCAGTCGCTAAGTCATATCCAACTCTTCGTGATGCCATGGACTATAGCCTGCCAGGCTCCTCTGCCCATGGGATTTTCCAGGCAAGAATTCTGAAGTAGATTGCCATTTTCCTCCTCCAGGAAATCTTCCCAGACCAGGGACTGAACCATCATCTCTTGTGTCTTCTGCATTGGCAGGTGGATTCTTTACCCTTGGTGCCACCTAACAGATACTGCCAAACAGATTTCCAGAGTGACTGAGCTAATTTACATCCCCACCAGCCATGCATGTACTCCTCTTAAGTCAAATGATAGAACATGGTCTACATTACAAACCGCTGCTTCAGTTGGCCTAGATTGGGAGCGCTGATGAGGCCACGAGTGGAGCCCTTGGGTTTCAGTGGAATTGCTCTCATCTCATATTCCAGGAAGTTGGGCAGCCCTCCAGTCACCTACCAAGGAGCCAGCGTTTTCCCTGGTGACATATGTGAGGGAAAATGTGGTCAGTGATTCTCTTCTCTCAAGTTAAAAACTACTGTCCTAATTACGTCCTTGTACTGTGTGCCCCCTTTATGCTGTTTCGATGCTTTGAGCAAAAGCTGGTTTGAATCCAAAAACTATTATGGAAATCTTTACAAATTTAGTACAATTTAGGTAGAAATTCTCCAAATCTTTAGCAATCACAGGAGAGCACATACTCATGGCTCTTCAATTGATTTTCAATAGCTTCTCTTTATCTTTCAGGCTAGTATTAAAATGTCTTTTTAAAGTAACCATATCTCTGTTAAGGAAAGCTTTTTGTTAAAAATACCACAGAGTTATTAAAGACCGCTGAGGGAATAATGGCTGATTGAGTGAAGCTACCCATTAAAAACCCTATAAATTTTTTTTTAATCTAAAGGGTTTCTCTCTTCACTTGCCAAACTATGCAGTCTACATTGCTTTTAAGAACAAGTGCCATTAAGTTGGTCTCTACCTGCAGTACCATTGAAAATAAACCATTGTAGCGTTTCCACGGTGAAATCATTAGAATTCTATTCGTTTCGACACCTTACACTATTTGTCACTTTTCCAAGCTACCAGGCAGACATACTTAAAACCCATTTTTATGTGAGCACACTCTATTACTCTCCTCTCGTCGTGGATTTTTATTCCTTCCCATGATGCCTCTGTTTCTTCTTGGGAGTCTCAGTGCAAGGATCCCAACATGTGGGTCCTATTATAGACTCGCTACCCAGTTGCCCCCGTGTCTTGCAATCCTTTTTCTGGAAAACAAAGGGAAACGAAGCAGCCACTTGTACTAAGAGATCTGAATATCTGTTCTGCCACCTTGTGATCTTGGATTTCCTCTCGGCTAAGTTTCCAGGCAAGAGACAGATAAGCCAATCAAGCACAAAGTGAACACAAGAACCCCCAGGCTGAATGGTGATAAAGGCACGCACCAGTCCTGTTGGGCTCTTCCAGTGATGTCTCGTGAAGCAGACACACCCCTGAATAATCATTAGAAGTGATCGCAAGGAGAGGTGCTAGAACTGGACACTGTCCCAACACCACACATTCTGACCAGCATTTACACGTAACGTTGTTTATAAGCAGCCTGTCATTGTGACATTTTGAGCAATATTTTGCTGGCATCTGGGTCAGGACAACAGTTATACACTTAGATTGTTGGTCAGCCAAATAAAATGCAACACTATGCAGTGATTTTATATGGGATAGGTGTTAGCCACATCCTCTTGAGCAACACAAACATGGGGGGCCTACAGCATCTTACCAAGTCTAGCACAGTGCTTGACACATAGTGGAAACTTAACAAATGTTTATTGAATTAACAAGTGACTGAGGAAATGTGAATGAAACAGTGAGCTTGATTCTCCCTCTAATGATCTTCTAGGCCTCTTATCATTCGTACAGTACCAGCTTCTTGTGTGAGGAAGGGAAGCTAAACTCAGAATTCTCTAGGAGGTTTCCATTCGATTCCCCTAATTGTTCAGTGCAGAAAACCCCAACTCATTTTCTGACCAACCGGGTTGGAGCCAATGGGATCCCACAGGGCTGATCTAATGGAGAGAGCTCTCTGGGAGAGCTCTCACTGTGGCATTCCAAAGTCAGGGAAGTGGGTCAGGCTCACTCCCCTTGGAGCTGGGGTAGGAGAACCTCTGGATTATCCCCTAGTAATCCGGAAAGAGGAGTGAGAATAGATGCCCCCAAGCTCAGTATCAGGAAAGAAGTGGGAAACCAGGGAAAAGATTAACAAGATAGGGATCAGGAAAGCAGAGTCAATAAAGAGGTAGGACCTGGTAAGGAAACGGCAGTTATGTACAATGGCTTGGGCTCTTGGTGTGCAGTGTGATGTCTGGGCCTGCCGGGCTAAGGACAGGGCCAAGGGTGGCATGTCCTGGGACCCTGTATATTCAGCACCTGGATCTTAGTAACTTGAATGGTCACTCCGGGCTCTATTGCTCAGTGGATATGGACTTGGTGTGCTCCTAGGTCCAGTACCAGGACATGCAAAACAGCCTGCCCCTAATTTCTTCATGAAGGCTTGGGGTAAAGGACACGGGGTGGGTATGAGTAGAGACAATGGAACGACTTATTAGTGCCTAACGATGCTAAAGCTGAAACTCCAGTACTTTGGCCACCTCATGTGAAGTTAACTCATTGGAAAAGACTCTGATGCTGGGAAGGATTGGGGGCAGGAGGAGAAGGGGACGACAGAGGATGAGATGGCTGGATGGCATCACTCGATGCCATGAGTCTCGATGGACGTGAGTCTGAGTGAACTCCGGGAGTTGGTGATGGACAGGGAGGCCTGGCATGCTGCGATTCATGGGGTTGCAAAGAGCTGGACACGACTGAGTGAGTGAACTGAACTGAACTGAAGATGACTCAGTAATATCAAAGCCTAGGCTTACAGTTTCAGGATCTTTTTCAGCAAGCTTCAAAAATCAACAATTAAAAAGAAAACTTTTTCAAGAGGAAAAAAAACAATGAAAATGAACTTTCCATTGGTTTTCCTAATGTAATTTTGCTTGGAAATGAATAACCCTGTCTCTGATTCATTCTTCTAACTTACTGTGGCTCAGTTTCTTCCATGCAGATCATCTCATCAAGCTGCTGGGAAGCCCAAGAAGAATATTATACATAATACAGAATTGGGGGAGGATAGGAATCCCAATTACTGTTTATGTTTAGTAAAAGGGCTAATTACTCAGAAAATACTCATGACATTCAGAAGGAATCATCTTGTGGCAAAAGACAACTCTCTCAAGAATTAGCTAGAAATATGCAGTCCTTTCACTTATTTGTGGAGGAAAATCTGGGTTCAGATATTTAAGAACTCAAGTGAAGATTTTCTTTCTTTTTGCATGCTTCAGAGCCTCTCCCTTCAATCACTTGGGATGGCATACCCACCGCTGACAGTATCTCTGTCACCTCCAGGTAGCACCTTGCTCTGGGACCCTGGGATTTTGTGAGCCAGATGGTTGGGACTAACTTAGCATCTGTTTACCAGATCTCTCAAGGGGGAAAAATAGCTTCCAACTTTCATTGTCTTCTGCCTTGCTCCTCAGGGCCCTAGAGCCCAGTAAGAAAAGGCGACTGTGTAACCATGTTTGAAATTCTCTAGATTTCTTCAAACGTGTGAACAGAATGAGCAGCTCCGTTTGTGTGATTAACATCCCCAACTGCTTCGTGCCTTTTTCATTTCCCCATTGATAATACTACACTTGGCAGACATACCTTAGGTTATTGTTGGTTTTTCCTTTCCCAGACCTATTCTTTTTCTGCTTTTCTTTGTGTAAAGGGTATGTACTGGCTTTGTGAAATCCCTGTAGCAAGTGGTGAATGATATATGAAGTGAAAAGTCTTTTTTTTTTTTTTTTTTTACGCAGGGCACAGTGGGAATACAGAAAGTGCTGTGCCTTCACTGCTGGGCCGAGTATTTGACTGTGCACTGGAGTTGTAGATAGCCTGCATTCATCCTGCACTGCCTCAAAATCCCTGGAGCTCTCACCCGGTGGCAAGGGCATCATCCCGCAGAAAGGCAGAGAGTTGCATTTACTGACCTCCAAAAGTCCTTTCTGGCACTGTGATTATGCTTTCGCTACAGGTAGGTCTTTTCCCCTGTAATTTTAGCAAAGAAAGAAGAATAGGAATCCGCAGTCTGAGTCCAGAGTGTAGAAAATTAACCCATTCCTGAGCCTGTCATATGGGGAGGTTGGGGAAGGAAGCTGGCAGTTGTCAATACTCTGCAGACTAACATCACTTGGAGAGGGTTTGTCTCTTCACCCCAGCTTGAGAGAGAATTTGTTATTCTGAGAAGCCAGGGACAGAGCTAGCCTTTTGATTTATGCAGTCTTTTCCTTTCAAGAAATCCAAACTCTCTGAGAATGATCACAGTTTCTCTATGAACCAAGCGTCCCATTGACTCATGACCTAAAATCTTACCATGTTTCAAAACTAGATGCCTGATCGTATGGCAAATGTCTTCTACAATCAATTAGACATTATGCAGTGTCTGTTTGTGGACCCATGGGTAACTGAACCAGGTGCAGCAAGGGGGACATTTACCCACGAGAGGAGGGAGCTGAATAATTGTGCACTGATTTCTATGTGTGCCCAGCCGCCCAGTTGTGTCTGACTTTCTGCAGCCCCGTGGACTGGAGCCTACCAAGCTCTTCTGTCCATGGAATTTTCCAGGCAAGAATACTGGAGTGGGATGCCATTTCCTCCTTCAGGAGATCTTCCTACCCCAGGGATCAAACCCGGGTCTCCTGTGTTGAATGTGAAGTCTTGACTGCTGAGCTGCCTGGCTCTGACTACTTATTGCTAATCCTGACTTCCTGCAGATAGACACAGGGGTTAACAGAGTGGCTCCGGTTGCGAGGAATGGAGTCAGAAGGGACAGAGTCCTCTCATTCATCCTCTGACTCATTTCTTTCTTCCAACAGGAAGCCTTGGAACATTAAGTCTTAAATACTCTCTTCTGGGGGGAGGAGAGGAACTAAGCAACTCTTTGTTTAAGCAGTACTCGGGGTTGAGCATGTTGTGGGTCACGCTGCTCCTTAATGACACTTAGGACAATGCTGAATAACTGAATCGTAATTCTAGTTTCATTTCTGTGCTTGAAGTTTTTGTTACCCATCCACTCCTACCCCAGTCTCACTGACCCAGTTCAAAGAGAGTTGCCCGCTTTACCTCTCTTGTGTCAGAAGATGGGAAATTATTGTCCAAGCTGAGAGACCAACATTCAAACAGAAACCCTGACTTTCCAAATTGCATCTCTTTCCAGAATCCTCCAGCATTCATGATTAGGATTTAGGCATTCCATTCAAAGTCAGGCTATCTTTATTACATGGCCTGTGGCCTCCCAGTCTCAGCCTTAAAAACTGAATTACCACATCCTGTTCCCTCCTTCACAATGCAGAGGGTAGCAAACCTAAAGGAGAACCATGAGCGAGGAAGAGGCCTCACAGAAAGCCAGGTTAAAGAAAGCATGGGTCCTTTCATCCTGAAGGGAAGAAACCAGAGACATAACAATGGTTTTTCAAGGATAAGAAGAGATTCCAGGGAGAATGGGCAACAGTTGTGTCGAAGTCAGTTTGGAAAGATGGAATGAACTCAGTGAATGGCCAGGAAGATCTGAGTGAGAATCATTATAAATCATTCACCCAGCTCTTGCCTTTGATATGGAGAGGTTTCATTTCATTCCTTGCATCAGTTATAACAGGCTACTTAAAGTAACATGGAAAATAAAATGGAAGCAGTGACAAACTTTATTTTCTTGGGCTCCAAGATCACTGTGGATCATGACTGCAGCCATGAAATTAAAAGACACTTGCTCCTTGGAAGAAAAGCTATGATGAGCCTATACAACATATTGAAAAGCAGTGACATCACTTTGCTGACTTAATTCCATATAGTCAAAGCTATAGTTTTTCCAGTAGTCATGTATGGATGTTGAGAGTTGGACTATAAAGAAGGCTGAACATCAAAGAATTGATGCTTTCAAACTGTGGTGCTGGAGAAGACTCTTGGGAGTCCCTTGGACAGCAAGGAGATCAAACCAGTCAATCTTAAAGGAAATCAACCCTCAATGTTCATTGGAAGGACTGATGCTGAAATCGAAGCTCCAATACGTTTGGCTACCTGATGCAAAGAGCCAACACGTTGGAAAAGACCCTGTTGCTGGGAAAGACTGAGGGAAAGGAGAAGGGGACGACAGAGGGTGAGATGCTTGGATGGCATCACCGACTCAGTGTACATGCTGCTGCTGCTGCTGCTCAGCTGCTCGGTCGTGCCGACTCTCTGTAACTCCGTGGACTGTAGCCCACCAGGCTCCTCTGTCCATGGGATTCTCCAGGCAAGAATACTGGAGTGGGTTGCCATGCCCTCCTCCAGGGGATCTTCCCGACCCATGGACTGAACCCAGGTCTCCCACATTGCAGGCAGATTCTTTATCATCTGAGCCACCAGGGACATGAATTTGACCAAACTCCAGTAAATAGTGAAGAACAGGGAAAACTATCCATGGGGTTGTGAAGAGTCAGGAATGACTGAACAAAAACAACAAATCTGTAAAGGAAAGTACCTTGTAGAACAGTTGGTATAGAATCTTTGGAGGCCTTTGCTCATTGTTGGCACTTGGTTAAAACAGAGAGCGGATACTGTGTCAAGCTACAAACAGTTTGGTGAATCTGTTGTGGGAAAATTGGTATTCTATTCATGCATGATTTTCTGTGTTAGGGTAGTGTGTTATTATGATATTTCAAGTTCTCATCTCATAATTTTTCTTGTCCCAGGCCATTTGCCCATACTTCCCTTCCAAATGAAAATTGCTGCGTGAATTTCTTGCATTTGCCTCTGGAGTTCTATTTCCTATTTTTTCTTTCTATTTCTCTTGATGACTATCAGATGCTCAATTATCCACCGATTGCCTGCTAACATTCTAGGCATCAAATGCAAGTACCAAAACAGTGAAAATATGGGGATGGTAATAGAGGTGCCTGCCGTTTATGTTAGAACAATTCATTTAACTCCAAGGGCCAGAGTGAACCTTGGTTTCTTGTAGACCTAGGAATATATTTTCCTACTGAGACTCTTCCCTTATTTTAAGTAGCCTGAAAATAACTGGTCCAAGGAATAAAATGAAACCTCTGTTCTTCAAAAGCAAGAGCCTTAAGCAAAGGTGGTATCAAACCTTAAGACACTAAGGTTTGTGTGAATTCAAAATTCAGCAGAGTTCTATCACTCAGCAAGTCAAAAAATCTGAATTGTATCTTACAAAGAGCAACTGTAGGTTCTGGGTCCATTAGGAGCATATTAAATCATGGAGATATAAAACGTTTTTTGTCTCTAGTAGTAAAGATCAAACAGAATCCTGCATGCAAATATACTCCACCATCTCACCAACAGATAGTCTTCAACAACTTAGATCATGCGGAGGAAGCGCCCTCTCCTTAGGAAGAGTCTTATCTTGACAGTCGCGATGGGCTTGTCATGATGCCGCTGCTTGGGTTCAGTTCAGAGCAACAGCACAGGCAACACACTCCATGTTTATTCCTAGCGTCATTGTCAGAACATTCAACACAGGAACCGCACGCTCCAAAGAGCGCTACTTGATGGAGGCACAACCTATTCATACCCTCGGCCGCAAGAGATCCCGCCAGTCCATGACATGGGAGGTTGCTGAGCGCTCCTCCAAACTCTGCACCAGCCCTCCGTGATTTCTTACAGATATTTACTTTCTCACATGGCATACAGAACATTAAAAGGGTTTTGAAAAATCCCTCAGTTTTTTGACTTCTGAAGGATTATTAACTTCAAAGTCTGAAGAAATGTCGCCTTTCTATCTTTGGAAATGCCAGAAGCCTTTGCATATCCCTACCACAGGACCCAGCAACCCCCAGCAGAGAAGAACGATTACTGCCTCGGTGGCGAGAGGCTGGCTTTTGATCTCTTAACATATTGGAAATTACTTAAAGGTAAGCCATCTGCTAGCTGAGGAACAAAAACAGATTACATCACACCCTGCTAGAAAGATTGTGTTAAATCCTGTATATCAAGGCTTTTAATAATTCTATATTAAGTCAGCTAATAGGATTAGGTACACATCTTCTTTAGGCTTATTTCCTCAACTATTAAAAAAAAACTTTTTTTGTGTGTTTGACGATCTGCAAAATTCAAGAGTATTCCACTGTGAATAGAAAGGGTTCTTTCAAGAGAAGGGAGCATTGCTTCAGATCACCACTGCTCTCCAGAGAGACGTGTCGCACAAGTGCCTTTCCAGAGCACTTCGTCGTGGGGGGAGGGGAAAGCAGCACGCTTCCCTTGTTGCTCCTCACGCCTGCACTGTTATTCTTCAACGAGTCACAGGTGGGATGTGGGCAGGTGGGGAAGGTGTGCCTGGTTCCGTCAATAATGCTAGTTAATGGTGACCTTGGTTGACAGTTTACCATGAGGTTTGCCGTCTCTTCAGGTGTGTCTGACTCTTTGTGACCCTGTGGACTGTAGCCTACCAGACTCCGCTGTCCATAGAATTTCCCAGGCAAGGATACTGGACTGGGTTGCCATGTCCTTCTCTAGGGGATCTTCCCAACCCAGGGATCAAACCAGGGATTGAACCTGTGTCTCTTATGTCTCTTGCATTGGCAGACATGTTCTTTATCACTAGCACTACTTGGCAAGCCCAACCATGAGGTTGGTGTGGCACAAATATTGGGGATGAAAAAGGAATGAGCCTTGATTAATAAGAGCTTTGAGCATCTGCAATACTGGACAGTCCCAGCCTGGAAAAAACTCATGGTAAAATTATAGCAGGGCCGTGTCATAATACTGTCCCCTTCCCACTCACAGTAAGTTCTAGGTCGTGGGAATATTACAGTATATTCACTTGATTGCATGTGGGGAATAAAAAGAAAGGGTCTTCTTTCTTCTCTGCCCCTTCTTTTGCTAATTTGTTTAGTGTCATTCTACAATCTCAGAGCATTAAATATGCATGATATAAATTAACCTCCACTCATTGCTTCTAAATCTTTAATAAGAAGTTCATTTACACACTCTGGGATATTAAATGTTGAAAGTTTTAGTAATAGTAACAACAAACACTTTATCTCTCAACAGTCCTTGAAGTAGTACCTGAAAACACACTTAAAAAGTCTCAGGTCTTCTGAGATAAGGAAATTCTTATCTTGTTGACCACAGAGAGCTACAAACAATCAATGAGAGCAAATAAAATATAAGAATAACTTATTTGGAAACCATTATGTGTTGCATATTGAAAGCACTTAAGTGTTTATTTAAAGCATAGATTTACAACGTTGTGTTAGTTTCCAGTGTATGCAAAGAAATTCAGTTATTAGAACTTTTCCATCATAGGTTAATCCAAGGTATTAAATAAATTTCTCTGTGCTATACAGTAGGACCTTGTTGTTTATCTATTTTATACAAAGTAAGGCTACGGTTTTTCCAGTGGTCATGTATGGATGTAAGAGTTGAACTGTGAAGAAAGCTGAGCCCCGAAGAATTGATGCTTTTGAACTGTGGTGTTGGAGAAGACTCTTGAGAGTCCCTTGGACTGCAAGGAGATCCAACCAGTCCATTCTGAAGGAGATCAGCCCTGGGATTTCTTTGGAAGGAGTGATGCTAAAGCTGAAACTCCAATATTTTGGCCACCTCATGTGAAGAGTGGACTCATTGGAAAAGACTTTGATGCTGGGAGGGATTGGGGGCAGGAGGAGAAGGGGATGACAGAGGATGAGATGGCTGGATGGCATCATAGACTCGATGGACGTGAGTCTGAGTGAATTCCGGGAGTTGGTGATAGACAGGGAGGCCTGGCGTGCTGTAGTTCATGGGGTCGCAAAGAGTCGGACACGACTGAGTGACTGAACTGAACTGAACTGAATATGTATCTATTAATCTCAAACTCCTAATTTATCCTTCCCCCCCTTCTCCCCTTTGATAACCATAAATTTGTTTTCTATGTCTACGAGTCTTTTTCTGTTTTGTAAATAAGTTAATTTTTATCATATGTTTCAGATTTCACATGTATGTGATATATGACATTTGTCTTTCTCTGCCTGACTTATTTCTGGTAGTACGATGATCTCTACTTGCATCCATGTTGCTTCAAATGGCATTATTTTTAATGTCTGAGTAATATTCCATTGTATATATAGATATAGATATATATTCCACAACTTCTTTATCCACTCATCTGTTGATAGACATTTTGGTTGCTTCAATGTCTTAGCCATTGTGAGCAGTGCTGCTGTGAACATTGGGGTGCAAATATCTTTTTGAATTAGGCTTTTCATCTTTTCTGAATATATGCCCATGAGTGGGATTACTGGATCACATGGTAACTTCTAATTTTAGCTTTTAAAGGAACCTCCACACTGTACCAATTTACATTCCCACCAATAATGTAGGAGGGTTCCCTTTTTTTCACACGGTCTCCAACATTTGCTATTTACAGACTTTTTTATTGTAGCCATCTTGACTGGGCCATTCTGACTGGTGTGAGGTGGTACCTTATTGTAGTTTTGATCTGCATTTTTCTAATATTTAGCAATATGGCACATCTTTTCATTGGAGAAGTATCTACTTAGGTCTTCTGCTTATTTTTTGACTATGCTGTTTGTTTTTATGATATTGAGTTGTATGAGTTGTTTGTATATTTTGGAAATTACACCCTTGTTGCTTGCATCATTTGCAAATATTTTTGCACATTTGGTAGGTTGTTCTTTCATTTTGTTTATGGTTTCCTTTGCTGTGCAAAAGTGTATAAGTTTGATTAGGTTCCATTTGTTTATTTTTGCTTTTATTTCTTTTGTCTTCGGAAACTGACCCAAGAAAACATAGGTACAATTTTGTCAGAGAATGTTTCGCCTATGTTCTTTTCTGTGAGAACATATGTTTTACCTATGTTTTCTAGCTTTATGGTGTCAAGCCTTATACTTAAGTCTTTAAGCCATTTTGAGTTTATTTTTGTGTATGGTATGAGGGAATGTTCTAACTTCATTGTTTTACATGTGGGTATCCAGCTTTCCCAGCCCTATATGCTGAAGAGACTGTCTTTTACATAACTTGATAGAGAATATGATGCAAATATGATGGTGAATCAATTTCTATTTGTTGTCATTGTTGTTGTTACTGATTCAACCATGCTGTATGGCAGTGGCCTTAATCATATTTACTTACCACTCTAAAAATGTGCATTAATTCTACTCTATAGCACACCTTCTGGGTGATATGAAGGATTTTATTAAAGTCCCTCTTTCTAATCTGGACTCCTGGGGGTGGATCAGCAGCCATGTTGTAAAATGTAAAAAGCAGAGAAGAGCCTCCACTGATTTACTATCTCAGCCTTTGTTATCAACAAGTCACTTATTTCCTCTGAGCCTCAGTTTCCTCACATAGAAAGAGATAATAGTAATACCTACCTTCCAGAGTGAAGAAGAACTAAAGAGCCTGTTGATGAAAGTGAAAGAGGAGAGTGAAAAAGTTGACTTAAAGCTCAACATTCAGAAAACGAAGATCATGGCGTCCAGTCCCATCACTTCATGGCAAATAGATGGGGAAACCGTGGAAACAATGGCTGATTTTCTTTTGGGGGGGCTCCAAAATTACTGCAGATGGTGATTGCAGCCATGAAATTAAATGACTCTTACTCCTTGGAAGGAAAGTTATGACTAACTTAGACAGCATATTAAAAAGCAGAGACATTACTTTGTCAACCAAGGTCCATCTAGTCAAGGCTATGGTTTTTCCAGTGGTCAGGTATGGATGTGAGAGCTGGACTGTAAAGAAAGCTGAGTGCAGAAGAATTGATGCTTTTGAACTGTGGTGTTGGAGAAGATGCTTTAGTCTCCCTTGGACTGCAAGGAGATCCAACCAGTCCATCCTAAAGGAAATCAGTCCTAGGTGTTCATTGGAAGGATTGATGCTGAAGCTGAAACTCCAATACTTTGGCCACCTGATGTGAAGAGCTGACTCATTTGAAAAGACCCTGATGTTGGGAAAGATTGAGGGCAGGAGGAGAAGGGGACGACAGAGGATGAGATGGTTGGATGGCATTACCGACTCAATAGACATGGGTTTGGGTGGACTCCAGGAGGTGGTGATGGGCAGGAAGGCCTGGTGAGCTGCAGTTCATGTGGTTACAGAGAGTCGGACACGACTGAGCGACTGAACTGAACTGAACTTTCCAGAGTTCTAGAGACAGTAATATCTACATAAAAGAACCAGGACAGAGTAGACTATAGAACACAGAAGGCACTGAATAAACAGTAGTCATCATCATTAATAATAATAGTTGATCATTTGTAATGTTAGCATTCATAATAAAGCTTCCCTGGTAGCTCAGATGGTAAAGTATCTGCCTGCAGTATGGGAGACCCAGGTTCAATCCCTGGGTTGGGAAGATCCCCTGGAGGAGGGCATGGAAACCCATTCCAGTATTCTTGCCTCGGAAGTCACATGGACAGAGGAACCTGATGGATGACAGTTCATGGGGTTGTAAAGAGCTGAACACAACTGAGCAACTAACATACACCTTCATATTAAAAATGAAAAGCATCATGCAGTTTTGTTTCCTATTAGATATGTTATATCAGAAAGTTTAACATCTAGAGGCAACACCATAACAGAATGTGAGGTGGAGGGCAAGTTTTTCCAGGCTGCTGCTGTCATCTGACTCCCTGTTGAGCAGATATATAACCCTGGGGGCAGGGGACTATCCATCAGATGCCATGTCAGCTAAAAACTTGAGCTGCCACTGTCTCCTCTATTTGCACTGGACTGAGTCATCTGACTTTAGCTTCCACAAGTGTAATCAGCCAGCAAACCAATGAAGCTCTTGTAACTGAGTCCCACACAGCCTTATTAAAGAATCTTACTTCTTTCAGTACTTGCCAGCAGGTGTGGAATATTAGAATGTTTACTCCAAATCTACTGCTGTCTTGATTTAGTGACCTTGACTCAGAACTGACATATTTCTATATCAAAATAGTGGAAGCCTTCCTTTTCTCTCTTTCCTGATGCATAACATTCTAAAAGACAGGAATGGCCTTCAGCTAATACAGATCAATTTCCACTCAGCTTTTGGTCATTTAATTACTGTTGACGGCTTTAACCTTTGTCACTTCCTTTAGGGATTATGTGTCTTTCTCCTCTACTGCCATTTAATTTATTCACTGACATAGTCAAACTTAAAATTAGGTGATAGGGTTTGACATTTTTCTTATTCTCTAATATTTTTATTGTGCTGAATTTATTTAGAAGCAAATTATTTCCTGAAGGAGAAAACATTTTAATGAGTTGACTTTTTACTTAATCTGTGTGTTCACTTCTTAGATCTTGATTCAATAAAAGCGAACACTCTGATTTCCTCCATCACTCGTTTCAAAGTGATGAACCCTTGCCATTCCCTTAACATTCCTGCAATATTTACCTGTGTAGAAGTGCACTGTGTACTAATTTACATACTAAAAAGAAAAATTAAATCTTAAAGTGAAAACCAACCACTAAGAGTGCAAAGGGGGTTATCAGAATGGTACAAGCCTGGGAATTGCCTTCTTTCTGAGAACTCATTTGTCACCACTGATCTAGGCATAAAGGTAGAGAGGAAGGACATTGAGTTTGAGAGTTATATACTTAATGGGTCAAAATCTGACTCTGCACCTCATAAGCTGTGTGTCCTTTAGCAAAATCCTTGACTTATCTGAAACTGTCCCTGGAAAATAGAAATAACTGTTCTACCTTTCAAGATCATTGTGATGATTGAGGAAATAAAATAAAATAGGGCTTTCCTGGTGGTTCAGTTGTAAAGAATCTGCCTGCCAGTGCAGGAAACACAAGTTTTGATCCCTGATCCAGGAATTGATCCAGTCGTCAAATGAGCAGAATCACCTCATACATTTGGAAGGCAATTAGAGAGCACTTTGTAGAAGATGATTATTGGAAAATCCTCTTGTGGATTTCATGACATCTAAAGACTCTTCTAAGAATATGGAATACACAAATGATAGTACTAGGCAGCCAAGAAAATATAAAGATTCACCTGTTTTTTTCTAACAACCTAATAGTTTTGTGGCAGCTCTAAAAGCGTCCTCTGAGGGGAATATGTAATTTACCTTTCAGCTCAGGAATGTGAGACTAGTGTCATTAGCCCATTCTTCCCTGGATGACTTAACCATTTCTTTGACATCATCCATCTCCTCTGTGGTTAATGAAACCCAGCAGTGGGAACTGCTAAACACAGTTATCCCACAGTTAACCTCCACTAAACCTCCACGTCTGCTACAGTAGTTAGTGCCAAGCAGGTAAATATAGGAGTTTTGACTTGTTCCTAAGGGTTGAGTCACAATGAGACACTGGTTCACCAGAACCTCTGCTGCTGTTTCCATTTTCTTAGTAATTTTCCAAGACTTCCCATTGGCAAAGGAGGACACGCAAATTGATGAGAACCCATCCAGTTGTTCTAATTAAGTTTTTGAAAACTTCAGCATCAGCCCCAAACCAGTAAAAGATGTACTAGTGTATAAGTGGCTGGTTAAAGTGATGGGATCTGGGGCCTGACTGCCTGGGTTCAGGCTCTGCTTCGGCCACTTGCTGGTTGAGTGGTGATGGGCTCATTACTTACCCTCTCCAAGTCTTCATTTCCTCATCTATAAAACGCAGACGGAAGTAGGATACACCTAGTAGGATCATTGTAAGAAATAAAGACATAGGTGAACACAGGTTAAACACTGAGCTCAGCATCTGGCACATAGCAAGTGCTCAATTAACAGGAGCTATTGCTCTTACTATTAGGTGCTGAAAATAACTGAAAATAACTTCCCAAGGGCCTCAGTGAATGTGTTTGAGAAATGAGTGACAAGGAACGGCTTCTCTGAAGACATTTGGTTGTGAGAAGAGCACAACCTAGAATTGCTTTGAATTTCTCAGATCTCATTATCTTTTCCTCTTGTGAAAGAAAGAGGTCAACATTCTTAAAGGCTTGTAGGTACTGCTCAGCACAAATCACAGAGAATTTTTAAGTGCATATTTCTTCTTCTGGTTAAGACTCCAGCTAAGCGACTGCATTCAGTTGGCCCGTCTTCTCTTTTTCTTGAATTGGTGCCATGTTCCCCTAGTGGCTCAGTGGTAAAATATCTGCCTACAATGCAGGAGACACAGGAGATGTGGGTTCAGTCCCTGGGTTGGGAAATTCCCCTGAGGATGGTGTGACAGCCTGCACCAGTATTCTTACTGGGAAAACCCCATGGACAGAGGAGCCTGACAGGCAGTCCATAGGGTCACAAGAATCAGACACGACTGAGGCAACTGAGAATACACGCATGCAATCCAATCACTATAGACTTTCCCTGCAATGTGAATTATTCTCTCAAAGAGGACAGAATCAGCCCTTCTCAGCAGTGTCTACGGTAATAGTCCTCAGCAAACTGTGCACAGAGAATTCACCCCTTGGGCCAACCATTTCCTCCTCAATGCTGCATCTCTCCTGTGGTCTACATGTATGATGATCAGACTCGTGACCATTGGATATGTCTAAAGCCTCTGCAAGTATAGATTTACACATAAATGCTCATGTAAAGTACTTCTGCTGCTGCTAAGTCACTTCAGTCATGTCTGACTCTGTGCGACCTCATAGATGGCAGCCCAGCAGGCTCCCCCATCCCTGGGATTCTCCAGGCAAGAACACTGGAGTGGGTTGCCATTTCTTTCTCCAATGCATGAAAGTGAAAAGTGAAAGAGAAGTCACTCAGTCATGTCCGACTGTTAGTGACCCCATGGACAGCAGCCCACCAGGCTCCTCCGTCCATGGGATTCCCCAGGTAAGAGCACTGGAGTGGGGTGCTATTGCCTGGACAAACACGCACAGGACATATGCATGTATGATGCACATATGCCTTTCTACAGAGAGAGAAACTCGGTCTTATATTTTGCTTGCAACAAGTCTTTATCTATCCTTTGGTCTAGTAATTAAACAATTAAATGTAATTTATGATAATTACACATTACAACAAAATAGTAAGTGGGCATTAACTCACTTGAGAAATATGTTCTGTTTAGAGCCGGCACAGCATGATAACCAGTTGAGAAGGCATTAGTGCTGGGCACGTGGCTCACTGCTAGCATCCTTATAGACAGACTAAGTCCACCAGAGACAGGAAAGGCCCACCATCCATTGAACCAGCAGGGCTCCATGGCCCGCTCTGGAATGCTATCACCACTCCATTAGTCTCATTTACAAGTGGTTCAGGAGATGCCAATTCCTGTGCCTCTTTTGAGGATTAAGGGAAGGGTGTGAATTTGCCTATTTCTTCCACACACATTATAAAGGATTCTTCATTTGTCTTAAATCCTGTCATGGGGAATATCAAAACTGCTGGGCTTAAATTAGAGAAAGGAATATCCTTGTCTTCTTAACTGTTCGTCCTACACTGAGCTTAAAGATGCTTCATGAACCTCAGCTTTGGAACATGAGGACTTCAGGGCTGCACCGGCCATGTGGCTCCTGAGAGGAGAGGAAGTGAGGGGACTTGTAATGGCTGCGTTTGAGCCCCCCTTCCTGGCCATTTCTTTCTCTGCTGTGTGCTCTCCGAGCCCTGCCACTGATCAGGGCTGGATGCTGTCAATGCAGAACAGAAGAATTAGAAGGATCGAAAACATCTCAGCAAGACCATACCCCAGCTGGCCAGCTACTAGGCAGAAACGTTCACACTTGTTACTTTAATGGATGGGGCTTTCCGGGCAGCACTCATGGTAAAGAACTCACCTGCCAATGCAGGAGATGTAAGATCTCTTACATCTCTTAATACTCAAGAGATCGTTGGATCAGGAAAATCCCAGGAGCAGGGTGTGGCAACCCACTCCAGCATTCTTACATGGAGAATCTCAGGAACAGAGGAGCCTGGTGGGCTACAGGCCATGGGGTCGCAAAGAGTTGGACACTTCTGAATCTACTTAGCGCACATGTACTTTAATGGATAAAATCACTGAAAGTTTGAAGAAAAATTATAATACTGGGGAGGATGATCATCATCCCATTGATAGTTGCTGCTGCTGCTGTTGATGAATAACAGTACACAATAGTAGCTCTTCTTTGGGCCATTCATATTTACGATGCAGTGTTTTAAGTATCATGGTTTGACTCTAAAGCAACTACTCTTAAGGGCTTACAATATTGCCCTTATAACCTTATTATGTGCTGGTGTTTTAGAGCTCTTAATGGTTTTCTATAAGATCTTGCAAAAAACGAACACAGCATGCTAAAGTTTTGTTAAGACAGATGATCTGGGAAGATAATAGAGTTTTAGCAAAGGAGGTGTCTTGACATGTGTGAGAGGAAGCGTTTAGAGAGGTCAGACACCGATCAGATGCTACAGTGAGGTTGCCATTGGCCATTCAGGGATGAAAAGTGCTAAGAGGTTACTAGAGAAATAAGATATAAAGATGCAAAATCTCCCTAGACAGAAATCACCTGGATTGCAGCTCTGCCTTTAATAAGCATTGAGGTTCATTCTGACGCCCTAACCCGAGCCTGGCGGGGAAGAACAGCAACAGGATGATCACTGTCTTTCTAGTATCCTATCAGTGTTGATCATAGTAGATATTTAATAAACAAGTTAATAAATAAATCAGGGCAAAGATTTTAAGGGCACAAAGTCTCCCTTAAGGACATCTGTCAGGTCACAGCCAGCCACATACTCGGAACCTTGCATTGCATCTCTTTGTTGCAGTTAGGGCCCAGAAAGAGCTTGAGGAAAACTTGAGACATGTCTTGAAAATGCAGATTTCTAACACATGGGTTTTAGTCTCTAAAAACCATTGTGTTTTCTATGTCATTGTTTCTAGTGCAAACCAGAAGTTTGGGTGCTGAGCTTCCACAATACTGTGACTTCGTCGATGACCAGCTTTCTGTCACAAGCTGACAGAAATTGCTGAGGAGTCACATATGGTGGGCCGTGGACTGCTTGCTTGTTAAACGCTCTCATACCTGCAGTCTTTACACTTTCCCTGTTGACAATAATAATAATAATAACAGGAAGATATCTGTCTTTCTCTGGTGTGAAACTGAACTCCAGAAGAAGGATCTCACTTATCTGCCCCCTCTAGAAAGATTTCAGAAATAGGGCTGCGGTAGAAATATGTAAGGAATAGAGCAGTGGTGTTAGGGTCTTGAGGGGACAGGAAAATTCCTAACTTATCTACTATAGACTGAGGCAACTTTTTTCTGAGATAACCAGGATTTTTAAAATGCCTTTCTACAGGCAAAATATACCACATACCAAATACGACTGGAGTAGACTGTCTCTTTCCTTAAAGCTTGTATTATATAAATGGATATAGCTGGATCTTTTGTTCTTCAACAAACAATTCCCATCAACACTCAGAAAGAATTTAAAGCTGACCAGTTGGACAAGGGAGGTGGCGAGGGGAAACTGATGGTGGAAGAGAAGAATGTGAAGGAGACAAGCCTTGCTGTAAGTTCCCAGTCTAGGTGTTGCTGCTGTTTAGCTGCTTCAGTCGTGTCTGACTCTTTGTGACCCTCATGGACTGTAGCCCACCAGGCTCCTCTGTCCATGGAGTTTTCCAGACAAGAATACTGGAGTGGGTTTCCATTTCCTTCTCCAGGGGATCTACCTGGGTCAAGGATTGAAATCACGTCTCCTGCTTACTACTGAAAAACCTGGGAAGCCCTCCCAGTCTCAAGCCAAGGTTAAGAGACCCATTAGCGCTCAAAGAAGGTCCTGCTTCTTTTGAATCAAGTCACATGAAGAGGCTACTCAGTTGCTTGCCTCTCAGTTTAAACCCAAAGCAATCAAGCCTGGTATTTGAAAATACTTTTTTTCCAAAGCACTTATTTTTAATGTCCAACTGACATTTTTATTATGATATAATATTCCATGCTTCAAAATGACTTTGAGAAGTTAATCTTTGCCCTACTTGGTAGATTGCCAGTGTGGGGCAGGATTGAAAG
Source organism: Madoqua kirkii (assembly GCA_006408675.1). Lineage (NCBI taxonomy): Eukaryota > Metazoa > Chordata > Mammalia > Artiodactyla > Bovidae > Madoqua > Madoqua kirkii. The sequence continues at coordinate 14,947 of SJYC01056588.1, read as the reverse complement.
GATGGGGGCACTGTGCTTCGTTTTAACTCTATTCAATATCAAAGACATCACATGGAGACAGTTATTTAATATGATTCTAGTCCCTACCGTGGTGCAAGATTTCCCTCAGCAGAATCAAGAGGGAAGGCAATAGGGTAGTTTTCCAGGAGCCTTGGGCTCATAGCTGTTTCCAGATGGGCCTCAGTTTCTTTGTTTGAAAAATGAGACACTAGCTTCCCTGAGATCCCTTCCCAATTCTGCTTTTCATCTCGGTTAACATTTTTAAAAGTATGAAATGTCTAAAAATGATCATAGTATATTCCCCTGATTCTCTATGGCATCACTTTTTGAGACACTCAAAACAGAGTGTTTCTCATTCATTTTCTGCCAGGTAAAAAGACAGATAAGTCTAACCACATAAATCCAGTTCAAAGAGGGAAGGTGAGAGCCAGAAAAATTTTCCGTGTAACAGAGAAATAAGAAGAGGCAAGCTATGTCAGACCTGCATTTCCAGGCATCAGCTTCCTCTGTATCCTCAGAGAATAATGTAATAGCCCAGGACTAATTCCAGTCCTGTCACTAACCGTTAGCTTTGACATTCTAGGGCTACAAAAACACAAGAAAGAGAAAACAAGGTGGCGGAGGAGTAGGTGGACGTGGAGTACATCTCTCTCCATGGATACATCAGGTATACACAGAACTGCATGCAGAACACCCCCTGAGAGCAAACAGGAGTACCTGACCAGCAGAAAAGAATATATAGAACCATGCAAAACTTGGTAAAATGAAAGAACTAGGGGAAAAACAGGAGTGTTAGTAAGACTGGACTTGGTGGGTGAGGAACTGAAGCAGGGGCACATCGAGGCAATTGTCTGAGTCAGAAGAGAAACATTTAAGGCTGAGAGTTAAACAGCTGATCTGAGGCAGCCTAAATGGAATGGGTCAGACAGTCCTTGCTGCAGCCACACATATCCTGGACAGGGATACGGGTCCCCTGGAAGGCACAGCAGCTGGGAGCTGGAGTTTAGGGACTGTGGAGCAATCCCAGGGTGAGGGCTGCTGTTGACTGAGGAGAGACAGATTGAGAGGATGTGAGGGAGGAGATTATGGTGGGAAATGTCTGTGGAGGAAAGCCCAGCAGCCATGGAAGCAAGGCAATACTGCTGAATCACGCATAATGGATGGAGCCACACCACAGCCTCTCTCTCCCCGCAGGCTACCATCCGCGCAGCTGAACGATAGAGAGGCTGGCCCATCAAATGCCTGACAGGCTGAACTACAGAGTAGGATCCCACCCAGGGTGCCCCTGTAAGTGACTGATGTGCCGATCGACAGAGCAGGACCCCAGCCAGGGGCACCCCTCTATGTGCTTGACACACCAAATAACAGAGAAGGACTCCAGGCAAGGGAGCCCTCTAAGTGCCTGAATGGGCAGAGCTATGGAAAAAGACTGGCCAAAGAGACCTTCTGATCGCCAGCTACAAGAGTCTCGAAGTAAGACACTGAGAGGGCCATAACTCCTGCAGTGGAGGCAGTCCATGTCCCTGCACACTCGGTGCCACCAAGATCCCCTCAAGCCAAGCAGCTACACCACCATCATGCTCAAGTCTCGCTGGGGCAGAGCTGCCACAAGCAAAAAAAGTCTTGTGTCTATGTGTGCAGGGTCGCATCACTAGTGTCCAAAACTTTGCAACCCTGTGGACTATTTCTGTCAGGGAGGCTTCTCTGTCACGGGTGTGGGGTTCTCTAGACAAGAACTGAAGCATATTGGCCAATACTGGTTTCCATACCCTTCTAGAGCACTGTATCTCCTGCTGCCCTAGCCGCCAACTCCCCTGAGTACCTGGTGCTGCCAGAACCCCTGCGACCCAAGCAGCTGCACCACCTCCACACCTGGCCCTCACAGGGGCAACCCAAGTCCTCCAGGGCAGCCTCAGGAGCAAACCCCAGTGGACGACCCACATGAAGAGTTGGAAATAAAACCATACTTGAAACCCAGGGGCAGTGTGGCTAAGGAAGGCCCAAAACCTCCCCACCAGCTGTACAAGCTGCAGATTAAATCCACATGATCAATTTAGGCTGATTCTGTGTCTGCTGAATATATAAAAGGTCATTGAGAGCTCTCACGAAAGAAAATGCACTAGTTCTGATAGCTTTGCACATTGGAGGCCAGAACACACAGGAGTAGGCCCAGATTAGAATCTGAGCTGCCCCCACAGCAGGTCCAGAGAGCAGCACAGTGCTGGGCATCCTAGGTGGGGGAGGTGGACTGTGACTCCCAGTGAGCGAAAGGACTCTGACAGCAGCACTCACATCCATCGAGTCCGTGATGCTATCCAGCCATCTCATCCTCTGTCATCCCCTTCTCCTCCTGCCCCCAATCCCTCCCAGCATCAGGGTCTTTTCCAATGAGTCAACTCTTCACATGAGGTGGCCAAAGTACTGGAGTTTCAGCTTTAGCATCATTCTTTCCAAAGAAATCCCAGGGCTGATCTCCTTCAGAATGGACTGGTTGGATCTCCTCACAGTCCAAGGGACTCCCAAGAGTCTTCTCCAACACCACAGTTCAAAAGCATCAATTCTTTAGCACTCAGATTTCTTCATAGTCCAACTCTCACATCCATACATGACCACAGGAAAAACCATAGCCTTGACTAGACAGACCTTAGTCAGCAAAGTAATGTCTCTGCTTTTGAATATGCTATCTAGGTTGGTCATAACTTTTCTTCCAAGGAGTAAGCGTCTTTTAATTTCATGGCTGCAGGCACCATCTGCAGTGATTTTGGAGCCCCCCAAAATAAAGTCTGACACTGTTTCCACTGTTTCCCCATCTATTTCCCATGAAGTGATGGGACCGGATGCCATGATCTTCATTTTCTGAATGTTGAGCTTTAAGCCAACTTTTTCACTCTCCTCATGAAGCTTATACAAACCTCTGGACCAACCTTAGGAGGGCAAAAACCAAAAGGAAGAAATAATTCAACCTTGAAGCTTGGAAAAGGAGACCTCAAACACAATAACTTTAAAAAAAAGACAGAGAAATACTACACAAATGAAGAAGCAAACTAGAAACACATTCAGGCAAACTATCTGAAAAAGAATTCAGAATAATGATAGTAAAAATGATCAAAACCTTGAAAACAAAATGGAGAAAATGCAAGATTCAATTAACAAAGACCTGGAAGAATTAAAGAATAAACATACAGAGACAAACAACACAACTACTGAAATTGAAAATACTCTAGAAGGAATAAATAGCAGAATATCTGAAGGCAAAGAATCCCAGTGAGCTGGAATATAAAATGGTGGAAATAACTTCTGAACAGTAGAATAAAGTAAAAAGAATGAAAAGAACTGAGGATAGTCTCAGAGACCTCTGGGACAATATCAAACACACCAACATTCAAATTATAGGGGTCCCAGGAGAACAAGAGAAAAAGAAAGGGTATGAGAAAAATTTTGAAGAGATTATAGTTGAAAATTTCCCCAACATGGAAAAGGAAATAACCAATCAAGTCCAAGAGGCACAAAGAGTCCCACATAGGATAAGACCAAGGAGAAACATGCGAAGACACATGCTAATCAAACTAACAAAGACGAAACACAAAGAAAGAATATTAAAAGCAGCAAGGGAGAAGTAACAAGTACCATACAAGGGAAACCCCATATGCTTAACAGCTGATCTTTCAGCAGAAACTCTGCAGACCAGAAGGGAATGGCCAGATATATTAAAAGTACTGAAAGGGAGAAACTTAAAACCAAGTTTACTGGCAAGGATCTCATTCAAAATTGAGGGAGAAAAATATTCTTTTCAGACAAGCAAAAGTTAACAGAATTCAGTACCACCAAATGAGACAAAAGTTAAAGGGACTTATATAGTAAAGAAATACAAGAGAAGAAAAAAGAGCTACAAAATCAACCCCAAACAATAAAGAAAATGGCAATATGAACATGTATATCAATAATTATTTTAAATGTAAATGGATTCAATGCTCCAACCAAAAGACACAGACTGGCTGAATGGACACAAAAGCAAGATCCATACATATGCTGTCTACAAGAAACCCACTTCAGACCTAAAGACACATATAGACTGAAAGTGAGAGGATGGAAAAATACATTCCAGCAAAAGAAAGCTGGAGTAGCAATCCTCATATCAGACAAAATAGACCTTAAAATAAAGAAGATTACAAGAGATAAGGAAGGACACTACATAATGATCAAGGGGCCAATCCAAGAGGAAGATAAAGCAATTGTGAATATCTATGCACCCAACACAGGAGCACCTCAATACATAAAACAAACACTGACAAACATAAAAGGAGAAATTTACAGTAGAAATTTACAATAGTAGGAGACATTAACACCCCACTCACAACAATGAACAGATCATCAAAACAGAAAATTAATAAGGAAACACAAGTCTTAAATGATACAGATGAGATGGATCACGTTAATATCTTCAGGACATTCCATCCAAATGCAGAAGAATACATCTTCTCTAATGCACATGGAACATTCTCCAGATAGACCACATCTTAGGTCACAAATCAAACCTCAGTAAATTTAAGAAAATTGATATCATATCAAGCATCTTCTCTGACCACAACGCTATGAGACTAAATATCAATTATGGGGGGGGGGGACTGTAAGAAATACAGCTTAGAGACCAAACCATGGCCTTCTCTGGTGGCTCAGAGGTTAAAGCATCTGCCTGCAATGCAGGAGACCTGGGTTTGATCCCTGGGTTGGGAAGATCCCCTAGAGAAAGAAATGGCAACCTACTCCGGTATTCTTGCCTGGAGAATCCCATGGACGGAGGAGCCTGGTGGGCCACAGTCTACGGGGTCACAAAGAGTCGGACACAACTGACCGACTTCACTTTCACTTTAGAGACCAAACCACCAGATACATTATAAGAACGTGTAGAATGTGAATTCACACACTAGATTTAAATTCCTTTCAATATTTTGTGTATTATAGCATTTAACTTATACAAAGGTAATATCTGGGGTAATATTAGATAAATGTGATAGACAGGAATGAATGAGCTGTGTGCACATGTATGACTCTGTGCCCTTAAGTGAGATCTCTTAAACGCATGCTTTACCTTCTGTGATTTCTTTCTAAATTGTGAGTTGGAAACAAAATGCCTTGGTAATCAGAGATTTATTAATATTCAACTAATCAAAGTTTTCTAAATAATGACACTAATTATTGTCCTATTTTATTCCCCATTGAAACTCCTGTTTGCTCATGTGGGCTATTTTATTAAATTATTGCTTTTGTCATGTAATAGCTACAAAAACAATACACTGACACAGTATCACTAAGCAGGCAGATTCAAAATCAGTGTGTAAAACATCACATTATCCCAACATAAAATCATAACTAACCACATTTTCCTAGAAGGAAAATCCTATCTATAGAAAAATCCATAAAAGTTTTAGGAAATGTAATATTAAATATACTCATTTCATATTAAGAGATTGGAAAAAAAAATAATGAAAGACAACAATAGAGTGAGTTTTGCGAGTGAAAGATGTAATGGTTAATTTTATGTGTCAACTTGACTGGGTTAAATAGTGCCCGGATAGCTGGTAAAACATTATTCCTGGGTGTGTCTTTGAAGGTGTTTTGGGAAGAAATTAGTAGGTTGATTCAGTTGGCTGACTAAGGAAAAATCATTCCTTACCAACGTGAACAAGCATCAGTCAATCAGTGGAGGGAATGAATGCAACAGAAAGGTAGAGGCAGGGCAAATTCCCTCTCTCTCTTCTTGACCTGGGATGCTCATTTTATGGGCTCTGGGAGAAAAGGACTCCTGATTTTTTCACCTTAGGACTCTGGGTTTTTCAGCAGGGGCTCTCTGGTTTCCAGGTCTTTAACCCTGGATTGAATTATACCACTTTCTTGCATCTCAAGCTTGCAGGTGGCAGACTGAGACTTCTTGGCCTTTATAAATGTGTGAGCCAAATCCTACAATTAACTCACATACACACAGAGAAAGATAAGAGAGACAGAGAAATAGATATTAATATATGTAGACACATGTATGTGTGTGTGTGTGTATATATATATATATAATTATAATATATATATATAATTATTATATATAATTATATAATATAATTATATATATATAATTTATTCTGTTTCTCTGAAAATCCCAGACTAATACAAGAGATATGCCACGTACATGGACAAGGCAATGGCACCCCACTCCATTACTCTTGCCTGGAAAATCCGATGGACAGAGGAGCTTGGTAGGCTGCAGTCCACAGGTTGCTAAGAGTCGGATACAACACAGTAATTTCACTTTCACGCATTGGAGAAGGAAATGGCAACCCACTCCAGTGTTCTTGCCTGGAGAATCCCAGGGACGGGGGAGCCTAGTGAGCTGCCATCTATGGGGTCACATAGAATCAGACATGACTGAAGCAACTTAGCAGCAGCAGCAGCCTTGTACATGGCTAGAAGTACTTTAAATTGTGAGCAGATCAGTCTTCTCCTTATTAAACTAAATGTTCAAATAAATCATACCCAAAATCCCAACTGAAATCTAATAGATCTTGTTGCAATACTGTACGGAGAAGAAATACTGTAAGGAGAAGAAAACTGGCAAAAATTATCAAGATTACATTTTTATTGATATATAACTGACATATAACATTGTTGATAGCTAAGGTGTGAGAATTACTTTGAGAAAGAAATTAGCGAGAAAGTCCTTGATCAGATGTCACAGCATACTACAAACCACAGTTACTAAACAAATTGATATGAATTAATCAATGTAGTAAATTAGTACTTTAGAGTTGTGAGCTATTCAGTGTATATATTTTGGGTGATTGGCTATTCTTTCAAATACAAGTAGCACCTGTTTCATATAGTACTCAAAAATAAACTTCAAATGGTTGATGTATAATTGCATACATATACAAAAATTGGGACAAGTAAAATGGAACCCCACTCCAGTATTCTTTCTTGGAAAATTCCATGGATGGAAGAGCCTGGTAGGCTACAGTCCATGGGGTCAAAAAGAGTCAGACGTGACTGAATGACTTCACCTCATAAAAAAATTAGTACAAATAACATATTAAATAAAAAAGCATATACTATCTGCATCTCCAAAAAAAGACAGGAGAGAATATAAACAAAAGCCACTTGAAGGAATGATATAGCAATTAAAGCTTGAGATGGATTTCTAAATAAAATATTGATTTAATAGATATAGAAAATGTTAATTATATAAAATTAAAAACATAACAAGGATTCTGCAACATGTTTAATTTGAGAGGAAAATTGCAACATGTTTACATTTAAAAGACTTTAAATTTGAACATGGACACTGCTAGGGGAAAAAAGCATACTTGCTAAGTAGAAGTATAAGATAGGTTCAAAAGTGACTCAGTATTATAAGAATATCCTGGTTTATTGTTTTGATATCACATTTTGGACAATTAAAGGATAAATATTTATGAACTTATTGTCTAAAACTTGCTTTGTTCTTCTGCCTTCATAGATTGTTTTGAGTCTAACTGGCCCTAAAAATGTAGCTTAATCAGAACTCAATCTTCTTTCTCCATGACGACCATGGCTTCTCCTTGACAAACTCCTATATGGCAGCAAAGCTAGCTAAACATTCAGAACACAAAGATCTGAAGCATCTGGAACTTGGCTTTATTGAAAATTTATAGCAAGATCCTGGCCAGTACAGTTCAGATCAGTCACTCAGTCGTATCCAACTCTTTGCGACCGCATGACTTGCAGCACATCAGGCCTCCCTGTCCAACAATAATTCCCGGAGTTCACTAAAACTCATGTCCATCGAGTCAGTGATGCAATTCAGCCATCTCATCCTCTGTCGTCCCCTCTCCTCCTGCCCCCAATTCCTCCCAGCATCAGAGTCTTTTCCAATGAGTCAACTCTTCCCATGAGGTGGCCAAAGTACTGGAGTTTCAGCTTTAGCATCAGTCCTTCCAATAAACACCCAGGCTTCATCTCCTTCAAAATGGACTGGTTGGATCACCTTGCAGTCCAAGGGACTCTCAGGAGTCTCCTCCAACACCACAGTTCAAAAGCATCAATTCTTTGGCACTCAGCCTTCTCCACAGTCCAACTCTCACATCCATACATGACCACTGGAAAAACCATAGCCTTGACTAGAAGAAACTTTGTTGGCAAAGTAATGTTTCTGCTTTTAATTATGCTATCAAGGTTGGTCATAACTTTTCTTCCAAGAAGTAGGTGAGGTGAGGTGAAGTCGCTCAGTCGTTTCCAACTCTGTGCAACCCCGTGGACTGTAACCTACTAGGCTTCTCCGTCCATGGGATTCTCCAGGCAAGAATACTGGAGTGGATTGACATTTCCTTCTCCAGGGGATCTTCCCAACCCAGGTATCAAACCCCGGGTCTCCCACATTGGAGGCAGACATTTTAACCTCTGAGCCACCAGAGAAGCCCTGAAATCACCATCTGCAGTGATTTTGGAGCCCCCCAAAAATAAAGTCTGATACTGTTTCCCCATCTATTTCCCATGAAGTGATGGGACCGGATGCCATGATTTTCGTTTTCTGAATGTTGAGCTTGAACCCAACATTTTTACTCTCCTCTTTCACTTTCATCAAGAGACTTTTTAGTTTCTCTTCACTTTCTGCCATAAGAGTGGTGTCATCTTCATATCTGAAGTTATTGATATTTCTCCCAGCAATTTTGATTCCAGCTTGTGTTTCTTCCAGTCTAGTATTTCTCATGATGTACTCTGCATATAAGTTAAATAAGCAGGGTGACAATATACAGCCTTGACGGACTCCTTTTCCTATTTGGAACCAGTCTGTTGTTCCATGTCCAGTTCTAGCTGTTGCTTCCTGACCTGCATTTGGTTTCTCAGAAGGCAGGTCACGTGGTCTGATATTCCATCTTTTTCAGAATTTTCCACTGTTTATTGTCATCCATACAGTTAAAGGCTTTGGCAAAGTCAATGAAGCAGAAATAGATTTTTTTTTTGAAACTCTCTTGCTTTTTTATGATCCAGAGGATGTTGGCAATTTGATCTCTGATTCCTCTGCCTTTTCTAACACCAGCTTGAACATCTGGAAGCTCACGGTTTATGTATTGCTGAAGCCTGGCTTGGAGAATTTTGCACGTTACTTTACTAGTGTGTGAGATGAGTTTCTGGCCAGAAAAAAAGCAAATGTAATCAAGAGCAAGAAATAGAAATATTTCATGACATTATTGAGGGCAACAATAGAACCTATATTTATTCTACAATCTGGTCGTTGGGCTTAGAAATTTTGTCTAAGTCAATAAAAGAAGAAAATGTTTGAAGATATAGCATCACCTGAATCAGGGGACAGATGTAATACAGTTAGCCTCAGGACTCTCATTTTAGTACATCTTATTTTATCTCTATGTTTTGACATTTGAAGAGTAGAATGACAGTGAACTGTAATCAATGTGGTATTTTTGTTAATTGACAAACTGTCAGAATGCACAGAATAATGCATTAGGAAGGTCTATGAGAAGGAGGAAAGGGAAATATACTATATGGGAGATGTAGCTGAGAATGTGGTTTACAATAGAACTGCTAACTTTGCAAATGAGTATCTCCAGCCTTCTGCATTTTGGGAAATTTATCTCTCCCCTGATGCTCTGGAGAAAGCTTTTAGAAGGCAGTTGCTTTAAACTCTGTTTAGTGAACCCTGAATATTCTTTGGAAGGACTAATGCTGAAGCTGAAGCTCCAGTACTTTGGCCACCATTAAGAACCGACTCATTGGAAAAGACCCTGATGCTGGGAAAGTTGAGGGCAGGAGGAGAAGGGAATGACAGAGGATGAGATGATTGAATGGCAGACTGACTCAATGCATGTTAATTTGAGCAAACTTCAGGAGATGGCAAAGGACAGGGAAACCTGATGTCCTATAGTCCATGGGGTGGTACAGAGTACTACTTAGCTGTTGAACAACCGTTTCAGATTTCCTGTCTGATTCTAATCTGTTAACTGCCAGCTCAAGTGCATAGTACTCTGAAGATTGTCTCTGACATTCTTTGCCTGATCTTTAAGCTTTAACTGCTGTTTAAGATTTGTTTTATTTTTAACTTTTATATGATGTTTATCTGGATTGTAATCTTTTTCAGTATCATGAAATTATTTCTTTTTCACAGCTATGGGTGATGTGAACAGCAGAACATAATCTGACAGTTTTAAAGCATAGACTCCAAAATAGAGTAATAGACTATATTATTACTATTATTATTGCTATTAACTATTATTATCATTGATATTATTAGTCATATAAGTCATTTACAATAAATCCAGACAGCAAAATTTCTGTCATATTTCTTTTGTCTTCCTATTTCTTACTTTCACTTTACAATCAATAGTCTGTTTCAGCATGTGGTTTCACTCTACCCTGATCTAAGTAAGCCTATTGCTGGTGGTAATAATGATTTCCTTGATCAGTAATAGCTCTGATTTCACCCTTAGATCTAAACCTGTTAACCATAGTAGGCATGACCCCACATGCTCTGATCTGTGTTTATGCCTGTCTCCTCATCTTCTACCACTCTCTTCCTCATTCATTTACTTTCATCAGTGCTAGCTTTATTGATGGTCTTAAACACAAAAAATCTCTCCCTATTTGAAGACTTACCTATTTCATCTCCCTATGAAAACTTGGCATGGATTTTATCTTAGTATCATTCAGGACTCTGGGCAAATAATACTGTACAGAGTTTCTTGACCACCTTATAAAAAATTACCTACTTCCACTTTCCTCTAACATTATGTGACTCAATCCTATTTCTAGATCTCATACCTTCTTGAAAATTATATATATATCTATATATCTATATCTATATATATATATATATATGTTTCAGTACAGTGCACTTGCTTTGTTGTGTCTGATTCTTTGCAACCCCATGGACTGCAGCATCCCAGTCTTCTCTGCCCATCACCAACTCCCAGAGTTTATTCAATCTCACATCCACTGAGTTGGTGACAGCATCTAACCATCTCATCCTCTGTCATCCCTTTGTCCTTCCACCCTCATTATTTTCCAGTATCAGGATCTTTTTCTATGAGTCAGTGTTTTGCATCAGGTGGCCAAAGTATTATGGTTTCAGCTTCAGCATCACCTTCTCCATTAGGATGGAATGATTGGATCGCCTTGCTATCCAAGGGACTCTCAAGAGTCTTCCCCAACACCACAGTTCAAAAGAATCAATTCTTTGGTGCTTAGCTTTCTTTATTGTCCAACTCTTATAATCATACATGAATACTGGAACAATAATAGCTTTGACTAGACACACCTATGTTTGTAAAATCTCTGCTTTTTAATATGCTGTCTATGTTGGTCATAACTATACTTGCAAGGAGCAAGCATATTTTAATTTCATGGCTGTAGTCACCATCTTCAGTGATTTTTGAACTCTTCAAAATAAAGTCTGTCACAGTTTCTACATTTCCCCATCTATTTGCCATGAAGTGATGGAACCAGATGTCGTGATTTTATTTTTCTGAATATTGAGTTTTAAGCCAACATTTTACTCTCCTCTTTCACTTTCATCAAGGGGCTTTTTAGTTTCTCTTCACTTTCTGCCATAAGGGTGGTGTCATCTGCATATCTGAGGTTATTGATATCTCTCTCAGCAATCTTGATTCTAACCTGTGCTTTATCCAAACCAGCATTTCTCATGATGTACTCTGAATATAACTCAATGTGATCACTCACCTACAGCTAGACATCCTGGAATGTGAAGTTAAGTGGGCCTTAGAAAGCATCACTATGAACAAAGCTAGTGGAGGTGATGGAATTCCAGTGGAGCTATTTCAAATCCTGAATTATGACTCTGTCAAAGTGCTGCACTCAATATGCGAACAAATTTGGAAAACTCAGCAGTGGCCACAGGACTGGAAAAGGTCAATTTTCATTCCAATCCCAAAGAAAAGCAATGCCAAAGAATGCTCAAACTACTGCACAGTTGAACTCATCTCACACACTAGTAAAGCAATGCTCAAAGTTCTCCAACCCAGGCTTCAACAGTACATAAACTGCAAACTTCCAGATGTTCAGGCTGTTTTTAGAAAAGGCAGAGGAATCAGAGATCAAACTGCTAACATCCACTGGATAATGGAAAAAGCAAGGGAGTTCCCCCAAAAAATCTATTTCTGCTTTATTGATTATGCCAGAGCCTTTGACTGTGTGTATCACAATAAACTGTGGAAAATTCTAAAAGATGGGAATACCAGACCACCTGACCAGCCTCCTGAGAAACATATATGCAGGTCAGGAAGCAACAGTTCAAATTGGACATGAAACAACAGACTGGTTCCAAATAGGAAAAGGAATACGTCAAGGTTGTATATTGTCACCCTGCTTATTTAACTTATATGCAGAGTACATCATGAGAACTACTGGGCTGGGGAAAATACAAGCTGGAATCGAGGTTTCTGGGAGAAATATCAATAAACTCAGATATGCAGATGACACCACTCTTATGGCAGAAAATGAAGACCTAAAGAGCCTCTTGAGGAAACTGAAAGAGGAGAGTCAAAAAGTTGACTTAAAGCTCAACATTCAGAAAATGAAGTTCATGGTATCTGGTCCCATCACTTCATGGGAACTAGATGGAGAAAAAAATGGAAGCAGTGTCAGACTTTATTTTTGGGGGGTTCCAAAATCACTGCAGATGGTGATTGCAGCCATGAAATTAAAAGATGCTTACTCCTTGGAAGGAAAGTTATGACCAACTTTGATAGCATATTCAAAAGCAGAGATATCACCTTGCCAACAAAGGTCTGTCTACTCAAGGCTATGGTTTTTCCAGTGGTCATATACGGATGTGAGAATTTTGGACTGTGAAGAAAGCTGAGTGCCAAAGAATTGATGCTTTTGAACTGTGGTGTTGGAGAAGATTCTTGAGAGTCCCTTGAACTGCAAGGAGATCCAACCACTCCATCCTAACAGAGATCAGACCTGTATGTTCATTGGAAGGACTGATGCTGAAGCTGAAACTCAAATACTTTGGCCACCTCTTGCGAAGTGTTGACCCATTGTTAAAGACTCTGATGTTGAGATGAATTGAGGGCAGGAAGAGAAGGGGACGACAGAGGATGAAATGGCTGGATGGCACCACCGACTCAATGAACATGAGTTTGAGTGAACTCCAGGAGTTGGTGATGGACAGGAGGCCTGGAATGCTGTGATTCATGGGGTCACAAAAAGTTGGACACACTGAACAACTGAACTGAACTGTACCGAACTCTGCATATAAGTTAATAAGCAAGATGACAATATACACCCTTGACATACTCCATTTCTGATTTGGAACCAGTCTGTTGTTCCATGCCCAGTTCTAACTTTTGCCTCTTAACCTGTATACAGCTTCTCAGTAGGCAGGTTAGGTGGTCTGGTATTCCCATGTCTTGAAGAGTTTTCCACAGTTTATAGTGATCCGCACGGTCAAAACCTTTGGCATAGTCAATAAAGCAGAAGTAGATATTCTCCTGGAACTCCGTCGCTTTTTGATGATCCAGCAGATATTGACAATTTGATCTCTGCTTCCTCTGCCTTTTCTTAAACTGGCTTGAACATCTGGGATTTCATGGTTCATGTACTGTTGAAGCCTGCTTTGGAGATTTTTGAGCATTACTTGTCTAGCATGTGAGATGAATTCAGTTGTGCAGTAGCTTGAACATTCCTTGGCATTGCCTTTCTTTGGGATTGGAAAGGAAGCTGTCTTTCTCCTGTTCTGTGGCCACTTTTGAGTTTTCCAAATTGGCTGGCATGTTGAGTACAGCAATTTCACAGCATCATCTTTTAGGATTTGAATAGCTCAACTGGAATTCTATCATCTCAACTAGCTTTGTTTATAATGATCTTTCCTAAGGCCCACTTGACTTCTCATTCCAGGATGTCTGGCTCAAGGAGAGTGATCACACCTTGGTGATTATATGGATCATGAAGATCTTTTTTGTATAGTTTTGTGTATTCTTACCACCTTTTCTTAATATCTTCTGCTTCTGTTAGATCCTTAGTATTCTTCTCTTAGGATACTACCTCTGTCCTTTATTGTGCCCATCTTTGCATGAAAACTTTACCTTGGTATCTCTAATTTTCTTGAAGAGATCTCTAGTCTTTCTTACTCTATAGTTTTCCTCTATTTCTTTGCACAGATCACTGAGGAAATCTTTCTTATCTCTCCTTGCTATTCTTTGGAACTCTGCATCAAGTGGATAGATCTTTCATTTTTTCTTTAGCTTTTTGTTTTTCTTCTTTACATAGCTGTTTCAAAGGTCTCCTCAGGCAACCATTTTGCCTTTTTGCATTCCTTTTTCTTGGGGATGGTCTTGATCACTACTTCCTATACAATGTCACAAACATCAACCAATAGTTCTCAGGCACTCTGTCTATCAGATCTAATCCCATGAAACTATTTGTCACTTCCACTGTATAGTAGTCTGGGATTTGATTTAGGTCATACCTAAATGGCCTTGTGGTTTTCCCTACTTTCTTCAATTTAGGTCTGAATTTGGCAATAAAGGGTTCATGTTTTGAGCCACAGTCAGCTCCTAGTTTTGTTTTTGCTAACTGTATAGAATTCTCCATCTTTGGCTGCAAAGAATATAATCAATCTGATTTTTGTATTGACCATCTGGTGATGCCCATGTGTAGAGTCTTCTCTTCTGCTGTTGGAAGACGGTGTTTGCTATGACTGGTGCATTCTCTTGGCAAAACTCTGTTAGCCTTTACCCTGCTTCATTCTGTACTTCATACCAAATTTGCCTGTTACTCCAGATATTTCTTGACGTCCTCCTTTTGCATTCTAGTCCCCTATAATAAAAAGAACAGCTTTGTTGTTGTTGTTGTTTAGTTCTAGAAAGTCTTGTAGTTCTTCATAGAAATGTTCAACTTCAGCTTCTTCAGCATTATTGGTTGTGGCATAGACTTTGATTTCTGTAAT
>SJYC01056587.1:0-32093 GCA_006408675.1 Madoqua kirkii | reverse complement strand
CCATCTCTTGAAGAATTTTCCACAGTTTATTGTGACCCACACAGTCAAAGGCTTTGGCACGCAGCATTAAAAATATAAAAAATAGTAGTTCTTACTAACAGATGAGCTGACAGATTTGAAAATCTATTTCAGTATTTTACACCTTTATACCTCTTCCAACAGACACTTATTATCACTCTCCCCTTTCTGTTAAACCTGGAAAGAGACCCTGAAACAGCCGAGCTAAACTGTGCCAACACCTGGTTTTTCTTCTCTAGATTAAAATGAAAACTGCCTTAACCATCAACAGGGGAAATCAAATTCTACATGTAAATGTCACTTTTCACTCTTTGCTAATTGTCTCCCTCACAGACACATAGCATGAAAATTAGTAATGCCTTTACTTGGGTGTTTCTTACTTAGAGCCGTCATTTACTGCAGTGACACTAAAATTTGTGAAACACAAGAGACACTAGAAAAATGTATCACAAAAAAAAAAAGACAAAAGAAAATTATTGAAAAATAGTACTATAACACTTTGGAATCAGAATCATACTTAGAACTAATCACTATATCATTTTAGAAGAACTACTGTATTTCCTATTTTGATAGAAGGACATGTGGATGGAATCTCAGAATTACTGAAATTTGCTCGAGCCTCAAATGCTTATGAGATTTAACATAGTACTATGAGAAGAAACTCTAGATATATTTTTTAACCACCTTAAATATATGAAACAAATAAGGCAAACAAATATTAATGGTTATTACAAAGCAAAAGACCTCTTCAGAGTTTGCATGTGATTTTGAATAAAGTATATTCAGATAAACGTTTCTCCATAGACAGTTTCTCTGTAAACAGCCTGGAAGCAGTTCATTATTCTCTAATTTTGGTTACTTTGCTTCAAGGTGAGTGAAGAGGTAAGAAATAGACTTTTAAAAAGCATTTAGCTAGCATTCACAGGCTCTGAATCTTAGTCATTCTGATCTTTGGTTAGTTATTTAACTTCCTTGGACCTTTTATTTCATCAGTAAAATATGTATGTAATAACTTACCTAGATAAAATACCTTACTGTACTTAGAATTTGAGGAGAAATGACACTTAATTATTTATTTACACCATGTCTCTTTTACTCACACTTTTTTTGTAAGCATGTGGAAATGTTTGAACTGAGTAAATATGTGCCATGGTAAATCTAGTAGAAATAATAAATTATTTGAAAACTTTCTCAAATGTGTGTTAATAGCTAATTCAGAAAAGTCTATATACATGTGAAGGCTGGGATGGACAATGCCAGATATAATACTAGTATCCTGATTGGAAACCGTCATGTGTTGCAATAGGTGCTTAAGATACTTTGACATGGCTGTGCCTGTGAAATACCCTAGTGTCGTGGTCATTTACTTACCGTTAGTGTAAGAAGCATCAAAAATTATTTTAAATTGAAGTAAGCAGGAAAGTATATTTTGCTAGGTGTTTTTATTTGCAGTTCATTAGAACATTTCTCTCTGGCTCCCAAAACTGACATTAGAACATCACAAAATTTCATTATCTTGAGAAAAATTTGTTTTCACTCTGCAGATGGAATATTAGGGTACAGAGATCAAACTGCCACATCCATTGGATCCTAGAAAAAGAGAATTCCAGAAAAACATCTACTTCTGCTTAATTGACTATGCTAAAGCCTTTGACTGTGTGGATCACAACAAACTGTGGAAAGTTCTTAAAGAGATAGGAAACCAGAATTGAAAGAGACACATGTACCCCAGTGTTCATTGCAGCATTGTTTATAATAGCCAGGACATGGAAACAACCTAGATGTCCATCAGCAGATGAATGGATAAGAAAGCTGTGGTACATATACACAATGGAGTATTACTCAGCCCTTAAAAAGAATAAATTTGACTCAGTTCTAATGAGATGGATGAAACTGGAGCCGATTATACAGAGTGAAGTAAGCCAGAAAGAAACACACCAATACAGTATACTGACACATATATATGGAATTTAGAAAGATAGTAATGATGACCCTGTATGTGAGACAACAAAAGAGAAACAGATGTATAGAACAGCCTTTTGGCCTCTGAGGGAGAGGCAGAGGGTAGGATGATTTGGGAGAATGGCATTGAAACATGTATACTATCATGTAAGAAACGAAGTGCCAGTCTATGTTCGATACAGGATGCAGGATGCTTGGGGCTGATGCACGGGGATGATCCAGAGAGATGATATGGGGTGGGAGGGGGTTTCAGGATTGGGAGCTTGTGTACACCTGTGGCTGATTCATGTCAATGTATGGCAAAACCAATACAGTATTGTAAAGTAGAGTAAAGTTTAAAAAAAAAAAAAAGAATTCCATGGAGAGAGGAGCCTGGCAGGCTGCACACCAGGGGGTCACAAAGAGTCAGACATGACTGAGCAACTAGCATTATATATATATATGAATATATATGTGTGTGTGTGTATGTGTGTGCATGTTCAGTTACTCAGCCATATATAAATTCAAATACCTGTACCTGAATTTAACATAAATTCGAGTTCCTATAACTGCATTAAACATAGAACCAGTGTTTTGTTACTGAAAGTGTGAACCTCATACTCAGACCTGCATCAACACACAGGAAAATAAATAAATAAATAAAGAGATAGGAACACCAGACCACCTTACTTGCCTCCTGAGAAACCAGTGTGCAAGTCAAGAAGCAACAGTTAGAACCAGACATGTAACTATGGACTGGTTCAGAACTGGAAACGGAGTACATCAAGGCTGTATGTTGTCAACCTACTTATTTAACTTATATGTAGAGTATATAATGCAAAATGCCAGGCTGGATGAAACACAAGCTGGAATCAAGATTACAGGGAGAAAGATCAACAACCACCCTTAGGGCAGAAAGGGAAGAGGAACTAAGGAACCACTATAAGAAGGTAAAAGACAAAAATGGAAAAGCTGGCTTAAAAGTCAACATTCAAAAAACGAAGATCATGGCATCCAGTTCCATCACTTCATGATAAATAGATGGGGGAAGTAGAGTGACTGACTTTATTTTCTTGGGCTCCAAACTCACTGCTGATGGTGACTGCAGCCATGAAATTAAAAGATACTTGCTCCTTAGAAGAAAAGCAATGACAGTCCTAGACAATGTTTAAGAAGCAGAGACATCACTTTGCTAACAAAGCCCATAGTGTCATAGCTATAATTTTTCCAGTAGGCATATGTAGATGTGAATTCAGTTCAGTTCAGTCACTCAGTCATGTCCAAGTGTTTGTGACCCCATGAACTGGAGCACGCCAGGCCTCCCTGTCCATCACCAACTCCCAGAGCCTCCTCAAACTCATGTCCAATGAATTGGTGATGCATCCAACCATCTCATCCTCTGTCATCCGTACTCCTCCTGCCTTCAGTCGTTCTCAGCATCTCCCATGAACTGGAGCACGCCAGGCCTCCCTGTCCATCACCAACTCCCAGAGCCTCCTCAAACTCATGTCCAATGAATTGGTGATGCCATCCAACCATCTCATCCTCTGTCATCCGTACTCCTCCTGCCTTCAGTCGTTCTCAGCATCAGGGTCTTTACAAATCACTCAGTTCTTTGCATCAGGTGGCCAAAGTACTGGAGTTTCATCTTCAAGATCAGTCCTTCCAATGAATATTCAGGACTGATTTCCTTTAGGATGGACTGGTTGGATCTCCTTGTAGTCCAAGGGACTCTCAAGAGTCTTCTCCAACACCACAGTTCAAATGCATCAATTCTTCAGTGCTCAGCTTTCTTTAGAGTCCAACTGTCACATCCATACATGACTACAGGAAAAACCATAGCTTTGGCTAGACAGACCTTTGTTGGTAAGGTAATGTCTCTGCTTTTTAATATACTATCTACGTTAGTCATAACTTTTTTCACAGGGATCAAGTGTCTTTTAATTTCATGGCTGCGGTTACCATCTGTAGTGATTTTGGACACCAAAAAAAATAAAGTCTGTCACTGTTTCCACTGTTCCCCATCTAATTGCCATGAGGTGATGGGACCAGATACCATGATCTTAGTTTTCTGAATGTTGAGTTTCAAGTCAACTTTTTCACTCTCCTCTTTCACTTTTGTCAAGAGTCTCTTTAGTTCTTCATTTTCTGCTATAAGGGTGGTGTCATCTGCGTATCTGAGGTTATTGATATTTCTCCTGGCAATCTTGATTTTAGCTTGTGCTTCATTCAGCCCCAGAGAAGGCAATGCAACCCACTCCAGTACTCTTGCCTGGAGAATCCCAGGGATGGTGGAGCCTGGTGGGCTGCCGTCTATGGGGTTTCACAGAGTGAGAACACTACTGAAGCAACTTAGCAGCAGCAGCAGCCAGCGCAGCGTTTCTCATGATGTACTGTGCATATAAATTAAATAACCAGGGTGATAGTATACAACCTTAATGTACTCCTTTTCCTATTTGGGATCACTCTTGTTCCATATCCAGTTCTAACTGTTGCTTCCTGACCTGTATACAGGTTTCTCAAGAGGTCAGGTGGTCTGGTATTCCCATCTATTTCAGAATTTTGCACATTTTATTGTGTTCCTCACAGTGAAAGGCTTTGGCATAGTCAGTAAAGCAGAAGTAGATGTTTTTCTGGAACTCTCTCTCTGATCCAGTGGATGGTAGTAATTTGATCTCTGATTCCTCTCCCTTTGCTAAATCCAGCTTCAACATCTGGAAGTTATGGTTCATGCACTGTTGAAGCCTGGCTTAGACAATTCTGAGCATTACTTTACTAGCATGTGAGATGAGTGCAATTGTGTGGTAGTTTGAGCATTCTTTGGCATTGCCTTTCTTTGGAATTGGAATGAAAACTGACCTTTTCCAGTCCTTTAGCCACTGCTGAGTTTTCCAAATTTGCTGGCATATTGAGTGCAGCACTTTCACAGCTTCATCTGTTAGGGTTTGAAATAGCTCAACTGGAATTCCATCACCTCCCCTAGCTTTGATGGTAGTGATGCTTCCTAAGGCTCACTTGACTTCGCATTCCAAGATTTCTGGCTCTAAGTGAGTGATCACAGCATCATGATTATTTGGGCCATGAAGATCTTTTCTGTATTGTTCTTCTGTGTATTCTTGCCACCTCTTGTTAATATCTTCTGCTTCTGTTAGGTCTATAACATTTCTTTCCTTATCGAGCCCATCTTTGTGATTGGGCCCTCTCTAATTTTCTTGAAGAGATCTCTAGTCTTTCCCATCCTGTTTTTTTCCTATATTTCTTTGCATTGATCACTGAGGAAGGCTTTCTTATCTATCCTTGCTATTCTTTGGAACTCTGCATTTAAATGAGTATATCTTTCCTTTTCTCCTTTGCCTTTTGCTTCTCATCTTTTCACAATTATTTGTAAGCAGATGTGAGAGTTGGACCATAAAGAAGGCTGAACACTGAAGAATTGACTATTTCAAAATGTGGTGCTAGAGAAGACTCTTGGGAGTCCCTGGGACAAGAAGGAGATCAAACCAGTCAATCCTAAAGAAAATCAATCCTGAATATTCATTGGAAGGACTGATGCTGAAGCTGAAGCTCCAGTACTTTGGCACCTGATGCAAAGAGCCAACTCATTGGAAGAGACCCTGACACTGGGAAAGATTGAAGGCAGAAGGAGAATGGGATGACAGAGGATGAGATGGTTGGATGACATCATTGGCACAATGGACACAAGCTTGAGCAAACTCAGGGGGATGGTGAAGGACAGGGAAGCCTGTCATGCTGCAGTTCACGGGGCTCACAAAGAGTTGGACACGACTTACCAACTAAACAACAGCAAATATAATAAAGAGCACATCTGTTGGATTTGGGTAGAAACCCTGCTCTGCCACATTGAGGCTTAGGCTAGTAAATTAAATGTTTTCCATGCGTACTCCTGTCCTCTTTTTATTCGTTTACAAGTATATTCGTGTTCTTTGTTTTGTTGAGTAAATGGGATCATTTCTTCAAAGGAGAAAGAGATAGGAGAGCACTGCTCCTTGCAGAAATTTGGTGATGAGATGTCTTTTATCTTGTGGTTGTCCTTCTACTCGTCCTCTGTTGAGCCAATGGATAGGGCAAGAGACTGAGGATTGTGTGAGAGTTTTTTATGGGCCAGGTATGGAAACATGATACACTTCCACTTATACTCACATTTCGTTGGCTTGAATGAAAGTAAATTCTCCAAAAAAGATTAGAAAAATGTAGTCTGAGTAAAGACTCATGAGGAAAGATTTCTTTCACACTTTGTGCCCTGCACTCAAAGAGAAGAATATTTTCTCTCCTGTAGGAATAAAGTATTGTTCATTCCGTGAAGGAAGGTAGTGAAGTGCCTAAGAAGAAAGTAGAGAGCAGTCAGATCCATTTGAAGATAAGGAGTATTAATCAGGGAAGGATTCACAGAAGAGGGTGACGTTTGAACTAAAACTTTCTGAAAAGATTTTCTCAATGAGGCAATGAGGTGAGCACCCCAGCAAGAACAAGTCATAGTAATACAAACAAAACGCAGTGTGCATGCATCCTTGAAGTGGTGAAAGAGATTGGTGAATGATGAGCTTCAGCAGGGGTACATAGGTTCAATCCTTAGGGAAGTAAGTCAGCATGGAGTGGCCAACGGGGAAAAAAAATTGGTGAATGATAAGGCTAGAAAGTTCATTGAGATCAGACTGTGAATGGCCTTAGTTGGTAGGCTAAGGAGACTGAATTTACATATATATGCACAACAGGTTACCTTCAGAGGTAGTGTAATATAATTGTATTTAGAATGCTAGATTTATTTATTTTGTAATTATTGAGCATTTTATGTTCTAGATATCACTGTGCTTGCTGCTGGAGATGCATAAAAGGAACACATTCCTTGCTCTGGTCATAATATAAAGGGTTCATTAAAGGGACAGTATTAAAAGTACATAGATGAAATAGGAGCTCGTTTTTTATTCAGTGTAAAAAGAGATGAAGCCTAAATGTGAATATTGGTAATGAAAATGCAAAGGACTGGAGGAATTCTGGAGATAATCCGTGGAGTGGAATCTGATGGAACTCCTGGTCAATCTGTACTGCATGAGGATATGATTTGGAGGATAGTGGCACAAAGGTTTCTAATCTGAGAGAGAAAACAGCTATTTGCTAGGAAAGAGGATCAAGTCTGAGGGATGATTATGAGTTCAGTTGTGGACACAATTTTGAAATATCTCTGTGGAGGTATTCAGGAAGTAGTTGGGAAAAATGTTCTGATTGTCTGAAAAGAGGCCAGAACTGGAATTATGACAAACACATAGATTACATGTTAGACAACCTACAAGGCTGCATAACAACAGAACTCCAAGAAATGAAAGGTGGGTAAAAGAGACAGCAGCCAGAAAGGCTGACAAAGAATTGTTAGAATTTGGAAAGCATTTTAATAAAGATGTGGTTGGTTAGCTGTTTAAAAAAAGATGGAGACATGATGACAGGATAAAGCTGAAATAACCATTAGATTGGAGAAGGCAGTGGCACCCCACTCCAGTACTCTTGCCTGGAAAATCCCATGGACAGAGGAGCCTGGTAGGCTGCAGTCCATGGGATCGCTAAGAGTCGGACACAACTGAGCGCCTTCACTTTCACTTTTCACTTTCATGCATTGGAGAAGGAAATGGCAACCCACTCCAGTGTTCTTGCGTGGAGAATCTCAGGGACGAGGGAGCCTGGTGGGCTGTTGTCTATGGGGTTGCACAGAGTCGGACACAACTGAAGCGACTTAGCGGCAGCAGCAGCAGCAGCAACCATTAGATTTGTCTGTAATAGAGTTTGAGGGGGCCCATTACAAAAGCTTTGGGGCAAAAATCTAATAGGAACAAGAAAAGGCAGTAACTTGGTTGACAGAAGAGCAAATATTGTACAGAATTTGTGAAACTTGAATGTATTTATAGTCTGATGATAGAGAAGAGTGATTTTGAACCTTGAGAAGCAGAAAGAACCCTAAAGGAAACAGAAAGGAATACGTTCTAAAGCATAAGTGGATGGATTTACTTTTTGAAACAAGGCAAAAAAAGAAATAAGGAATGATGCACATAAAAGTAGAGGTGAGTGGGAGTGAAGCTGAGACAATATAAGGGAGTCACAGGAGCTGGTGTGAGATTATTGGCACTTCCAGTGGAGAAAGCTTAGTAATTATAGGAAACAATAACAGAAATCAGCTGTGGATGCTGATTAAGAAGGAGCAGCGTGGAAGGATCCAGATAATTTCTAAATCATTATAGTCAATAACATTTATATACCACTTTGTAGGGAGCTTATATGGCAAAAGTAAGAATGGCAGTAATCAGGGAAATGAGGTTGTTTATAAATGTGGAATTGAAATGATAATCTTGAAGTTCAGGTTGGGTAGAGAAGCAAGTAAAAACAGGAGGGCACCAGTAGCCTGCAGAGTTTGGAAGAGCCAAGACTAGTGAAAAATATAAGTACTTTTGGTAAATGCTCTGCTGTAAAATCCAAAAGGACTGATCATTAGTTATAAGAATAGCTCTTACCAGTTGTGTTCTTTGGTATCAAATTTTGTGGTACAGCTAATGATATTCCATACCCACCATCTATAAAATGAGATTGCCACCTTTAGAGAATATTAGAAATTTCAGGATAAACTAAGTCATGTCTTGAATGACCATATATTTTCCCTCTTCACATATACACAATAATACCATAAAGCAGTGAAGAAGGAAGAAAATAATTTGGAATTACTTCCAAATTCCCTTAGTAATTGAGGAGGAGTTTGATCTTAATGACTCAGTTTGAATAAATAAATTTTATTCAAGTGAATTCATTGATATCCTTTATAGAGAACATAGCTGTATTGATTATTGATAAAATTTTTCAAATATGTTTTTAATATTTTTCCATAATTCAATTTTTAAAAATTTATACACACATGCACATACTTGGGAATCTTGATTGACATGTGAAGCTCAATTACATAAAATATTTAACCACAGCACAACAACCATTTGCAGTTTAAAGAAAACCATATAAAACAATATTCCAATGAATTGCCCAACAAATCAGTAAGAAAGGACAGACCAGCCTAGTGAAATAGATAAATCAGATTTAGGCAGGGTAGTTTATTGAATTTAAATTGTGCCCAGTTGGCCCAAGAGCTATATATAAGCAATCCATCTTACGTTGTTAATGGAGGTTCTTGAAATCCACCTGATGTTTGCATTATTAAATTTCAGTCTAATGAGCTCTGCTAATACATATTGAAGATGGTTGTAAGGAGTAGAATGTGAATCTGAGCGGGATAATTTGAAAGAAACATAAGCTGAGCATTTTACATGACTCAAGGGGTATATCTACAATTACACATATAACCAAAATTGAATTTAAATGGAATTTCTATTATCCTTGTCCTTCTACCAGGGAGAATAAAGTGTAAATGAAGTAAAAGTCTTTAGAGTTACTGGTGGTTTGTTTTTATTAACTAATTTAATAGATTCTTGCAATGATACCGAGTGGCATAAAAGTTTTAATATTTCATGACTTTAAATGCAGTCTAAGTATGTACTAAAGCTTGTAAATGGAAACAGATGTCTGTGTAATTGGATATAGCACTTCACAACACCATTATATAAGTTTTATATTTTAAGAAAGTGTCAGTGTTGACAGTGAAGAAAAGTCAAATTTTTGAAGAAAAATAGTAAGTATGTGCTGTGTATTTTCTTTAAATTACTCTTTTAAGCCAGGTTTTATACTTCAAAAGGATATGTTGTTTTTGCATAGGAAAAATATATGCAGCAAAAAATTGAAAAGTAAGTGTGTTTAATTTTTAAATCACTGTTTACATTGCTGTTATCATTATAATAAAGGCTCATCCAAAGTTTAATGCTGGCACAGTTTGATTTCTTTTTCTTTTGACGAGGCAATACTTTTTTTTTAACTTAATATTTCATCAACTATAATGCTATTAGAGACTTATTTTCACTTAGTTCACTCATCAGGCAGTAAGCCGGCAATAAAGGAGAATCGCTCCTTTGAGACGTTAATGCTTTGGAATAAATGATGTGCTGGAACAGAAATTTAATTAATTTACAGAGTATATTGATAGTCCCTTGTTACTGTGCTGTATATTTTTAATCTTCTCTAACATCTGTAGTAAAGTGTTTGAAAACCCCTGCAGTTGAGCAACTAGTAGATAATTAAGTAATAAGGGAAGAGGCTTCTAGAGGGAAAAAGATTCTTTTTACCAAATGCTGTCATAACATGAATAAAGAACTGCTACTATGATATGCAGTGAAAAAAATAATACACTACCTAATTTGATACTGTTCCAAAGATATAGCAAGCTTCTTATATTTAAAATGTGGATTGTAGCTTAACTTCTCCAAAGTTTAAAACAAATGCATTTCACTGACAAGTCAGATGACTTTTAATGACCAACAGTTTTTCCCAGTTTTTATGCCATCATTACACGTATGTTTCTTAAATTCATTTTCTTTTTGGTGCAGAGATTATGTTGAACTGAGCCTCAAAGATTCTAAATAAATATTGTAAATAATCTGAATAAAGATTATAAAAGGTATATTTCAGATTTTCAGCCATTTTTTTCCTTCTGGCTACTGCACAAAAAATATGTAATAAATTTATTTCTCCTTCCAATATTTTCATTCACAATATAGGCATAAAATAAACACAGAAATTTTATTGTTGGTTTTTTTTTTTTTCAGCAAAAGCTGATGAAGCATTGAAAGCCAAAGAAAGAAATGAAGAAGAAGCAAAGAGAAGAAAGGAGGAAGGTAAAGACATGTATTCATTTTGTTTCAAAGCAGTCACAGTGAAGAGTCACTATTTGGCCTGATTCTCTTCATTTTCTGAATAAAGCATAAAACATCATTAAGTACTTTAGCGGGTACCTCCTGCTACTTTATGAACCTAAACTATGACATGATATTACACTATATTCAGTGTCTTGGACACTGATGTTTGCAAGATACGGTTAGTTTAGAAACATCCTAGTGATAAGTATCTGGGGAAACAGAGAAGATACAAAATTATACAGTGGAACTAGTGTTAGTTCCTTTCTTCTAACTTTTATCTTAAATTATCAAAATCAGTCATAAAAATGGATTGATCTTATGGGTACATTCTGAAATATTTTAGCAGAGATGAAGGAAAGTCTTCTTGCCAATAAGATTTTAAATAAAAATGCTGTTAAGATAGAACAATAAATTAGGAAATGTCAGAAATGTCAATCATAATTCAGATTAAGAAATTCATCATAATTTTTGTAGTTATTTCTTTAAATAACATTGAAGCCACCCCCTAAAAATATTACACACAGAAACCTAACACATTTTTATCTCCTCTAACAAATTGTGTTTATCCTTCAGTTTGCTGTGATATATGTGAGTTAAAATTTTGCATTTTTCATTCTCAGAGGCTTTATATATACTGTCGTAAATCTCAGTGCTTAAAGCAAGATCCAGGCAACTCTTTCTCAGTCAGTTAAGTTGATGATCCACTTGGACTGGTAATCATATCACTCTGTTGGCTAATTAGCAGAGTTTAACTAATTCTTCTGTGAGCTTTTAAGGAGTTGAAGCCTGATAATGTGTTCCAAAATATTGTCTTTGAGTTAGTTCAGTTCAGTCGCTCAGTCGTGTCTGACTCTTTGCAACCCCATGAACTGCAGCACGCCAGGCTCCCAAATCCATCACCAACTTCCAGAGTCCAACCAAACATTGAGTCGGTGATGCCATCTAACATCTCATCCTCTGCCATCCCCTTCTCCTCCTGCCCTCATTCTTTCCCAGCTATTGTCTTTGAGTGCTATTGTCTAAATCTGAAAATTGAGAATTTGTCCGTAATGCCTTTCTTTTACTGTGACAACCACAAAAAATTTTACACCCCCAACTTAAAATTAGAAGCTGAGACCTTATAGAACCTAAAATGTTTTAGTATGATGATGTAGAATTCTTAAAAGCACTATGCCATCAGAATCAAGCCCTCAAAGCAGGGCGGAGGATGGAAAAACTGTAGATTCAAGTGACAGAACCCTACAGATTAGGAGATTCAAACTAAATGTGTATATCGAATTCTAACCTTGATTCCTGTAAGTCCTGACTTTATGCTCTTGTCCTAGATCAACTAATTTTATGGTATATTGAAAAAAACGAATGAATTCTGCGAGTAAAATTCTTCAGTAGAATTCTCTTCTTTTGCCTTTCTAAACTGCACATTTTAGTTTTGTTCATGGAAGCAATCTGATTTCAGTTATGCTTATGGTCATGCATAGTACAAATAGATATAATAATAAATGTAAAATAGTCTAAGCAAATTGTAATATTTTAGTACTGCTGTGTTATGTGGTATTCTGATCAATGTAACTAATTAATGACATAATAGCCCTTATAAAACATTGTGGTGCTATAAATTACAAGTGTGGCACTTATTATCAACCAACACAGTAAATATATATTGCAATAGTTATTAGTCTGATTCTATTAATTCAAATCTTAATTGGAGTCATAACCAGTTGAAAGCAGATGATATTGATATGGTAACCACGGATATTGAAATGGCTGGGTGATTTATTGTTATGAAAAATATATATAGTATGAATGCTTCCTCTAGTAACTGTTTCTTCTGGAAGCTTTCAAGGATTTGAAGCCTGATAATGTGTTCCAAAATACTGCTTTTAAATACTGAAAGAAACTCTTTAAAATTTCAGAGCCCCTTGTGTACACGATGACAATCGACATTTCTAAGAGTCTGTTTTTTTTTTTTTCCATTAAATTAGCTCTAAACATCTTTTAAAAGATTTTTTTAAAGAATATGCCAATGGAAACTTGCTGTATGACTCAGGGAATTCAAACCAGGGCTCTATAACAACCTAGAGGGATGGAATGAGGAGGGAGGTGGGAGAGATGTTTAAGAGGGAGGGAACATAGGTATACCTATGGCTGATTCATGTTGATGTGTGGCAGAAACCAACACAATACTATAAGGCAATTATCCTTCAATTAAAAATAAATAAACTTAATTAAAAGAATTTAAGTAACTATAGATACTTGAAGGCAATATTGTAATTCTTTGGAAATATTTTTTCACTTTGATTTTCACTAAGTCAGTTGACCTTGCACTTAGCCTTTCCCATTTCAATACCCGCAAATTGTTAGAAAAGCACCTCCCACCATTCATAGCTGTTTTAATTAGCATCTTTATAAGCCTGTCATTCTAACCAGAGTATAAATTCTAGGATTGTAGAGGATTTAGTATCCACAGTGCTTAACATGTAGTAGATACACAATTTCTTAATTACTGCATAAATGAGTGAATGACCAGTTTACCTTTCTTTCTTTTAAATCCTGCTTAAATAACATCGTGAACTTGAAGTTGATCCCAAATAACATCATGGAAAGTGTAATCTAGCCCTGTTAGGTCTTTATGCTAAGACAGGACTTTACTCGGACTATTTCTCTGAAGAGTTACAACTAATCAAAAAGAAGTTTCAAAATACTATCAATATTTGTTAGTATGGACTTGCCAAGTTTTCACCTGAGCTAACTAATTTTCTGTGTATCCAAAAAAATGTGGGAAAATTATTACTGCAAATGTTGAAGAAAAATTCTACTGGTAAGGCAACCTATATGACACTACTGTTAAAAGATTAAAGGTGTGTTTCATTCAGTATGTTTCCTTTGCCTATATTTTGTGAATGAAAATAAATTATTAGCCAGATTTTTGTTGTTGTTTCCAGAATTATTTTCTTGTGGGTTGTCTAGATGCTTGAATGCTATCAAGTTAAACTTCCCTGAAAATGATTAATGCATAAGCTACATTTATTTTATTTCATATAATTAGTCCAGCTGCAAATTGAAACCTGAGATGCATCTGTATCTGTATGTGTGTATATTTCTGCATCTGAAAGAATAATAATCTTTTATTTCTAACCTATAAGCCTCTAATAATTCAGTTTATCACATCACTTATACAAGTCACCCCTTAATTTCTCAGCATGCTGATGCACAGCACATGGTTCAAAGCATTCTTAAAATGTAGATAAATGTTATCTGCCCAGCTCCCTTTATCCATTCTCTGTCATCAAAAAATGATTGTATTAGCATAGCAAGATCTGTGCCTTGCAAATACATTCTGACTATTATGCAATCCTTTTCTTTGAGTGTTCTTAAATCAATATCATAATTATGTTTGCAAGTACTGTATCCAAGATGAAAGTCAGGCTACTCACCGAAACTTGTCCAGGGTAACTACTTTGTCTCCCACTCTTTAAACAGTGAGACTCCATTTAAACTGCCTTTTGTGGTCCTTACACAGCCCAGTTGATTTTCCTTCGCATATCACTGCATATTTACATAAACTCTCTTTTTTTTGAACCATTTACTCTCCAACTCCTTCCATTTTTGTTGAATTATATAAAGGTTACATTACTTCATTCAACAATAAAGTTTGGCTTTATAGTTTCCTTCTTTAAAAATAAGCACTTTTTTCTAATTCTGTATTATATTTTAGGAAAAGTGAAATGTTTCAGTTCAGTTTTCCTGCTTATTCTTTGACCTAATAAATGTTTGACCTTCTTTTTCTCTGTTTGAAAATGTTTTGTCTAATATATAATTTAAAATCATTTCAACTTTTCTCCTTTTGATTTCTTTCTGTATTATTGAATGCTGGAGTATAACTGCCGAGGTTTTCTGTATTTTATCTTTAGTATGCACTTAAGGGTTCTAATTATGTTTTAAATCCATTTATAAGCATTATTGTTTTTCTGTGCATTTTGACTTCTAACATGAATTTCTTATTTATGGCATAAGTATGAGTGCATGCACACTCAGTCCCTTCAGTCGTGTCTGACTCCTTGCGACCCAATGAACTGTAGCCCTCCAGGTTCCTCTGTCCATGGGATTCTCCAGACAAAAATGCTAGAGTGGTTTGCCATGCCCTTCTCCAGGGAATCTTCCCAGTCCAGAGACTGAACCCACGTCTTTATGTCTCCTACATTGCAGGCGGGTTCTTTACCCACTGAGCCAACTTGGAGGCCTGGCATAAGTATATTGATTTTTTAATTGCACCTTCTGCCCCCCCCCATTTTGTGTTTATTCAAAATAACTCTATCCATCTTGTTAGTCTGCTACTTAAAATATTTTTGTTGTTGAAAGTGTTAGGCAACTCATTCTAAATTATTTGTGGAAATGGTAGATAGTGATAATACAAACATAATA
This sequence comes from Madoqua kirkii, assembly GCA_006408675.1. Lineage (NCBI taxonomy): Eukaryota > Metazoa > Chordata > Mammalia > Artiodactyla > Bovidae > Madoqua > Madoqua kirkii. Next base: position 16,920 of record SJYC01056587.1, on the reverse strand, counting down.
TTAAGTAATTCAGGTGAAGACTTAGAAGAATCTTCAATTCTCATTTGTTTAAGTTGAAATCCATCAAAACTTTTCCATGTCCACTTGACAAAAAGTAAAATAGATTAGCCTTAATTTCCTCTTTTCTGTTGTTACTCCTTTAGCAAAGCTGGGGGTAAAAAGTACTAGTAATGCAAAAGAAAAAAGGGGGTGCCAGGCAATGTTCATATACTTTACATATTTTAACTCTCTTAATCCTTGTGAACTCTGTGAAGTTTGTGCCATTATCCCTGTATTATAGGGAGGCTAGGCTTGTGAACTTACTCTATAGCTAGTAAGTAGTGAAAACAGTACACAAACCCATTCCGCCTCATTAAACATCCTGCATCCTTATAGTCAGTCTTCAAATATAGTATGATTTAAATTGCTCGCCCTCTATCCTTTGCCTTCTTCTCTGGATCTCACCCTCTAACTCTTAAGTGCTTGCTTACTGTTTTTCGTATGTCCTCAGATAGATCTGTACCCATTTTATGTTGCCTCATTTAGGTTTTGGGGACCCCAGAAGGTGAAGTTCTCCAGTTAGAGGCACGTTTTGTCACGGCATCTATGTACTTTTCCCATAGACTCTACTTGCTTTTCTCCGCACTGGCTGGCTGGTCAGTGGGAGACAATCATTTGTCAAGTCCACACCATCCTTCAGAGCCTGGAGCCACAGCTAAACCTCCTCTTTCTCAGAGGTCCTGGCTCCCCTATGCTTTGAGGTCCCTAGCACAAAGCACACTTGGTACCATATCTTGCGACATCCCGGAGAGAACTGTTACAATCCCTCTTTCCCTCCACTGTGACTCCTTGCCTAAGACCAGAGAAGATAAATGTTTGGGGTTCTGAGGCACCCTTTATTCCTTCTGGACACCCATTATAAGAAGGTTGGAGTGAAGTTAGAAGGGTTAACGGGCACAAGGGTATCTTTTAGCAGTCAGTGTTTATACAGTTGGCACGTCGACATAAGTAGGTTAGATAGAAATAACGATTGTCCTTTCTAACTCTCTTCTGAATTGGCTGCACATTGTAATAATGCACAGTATGATTTCTTCTTAGGTGCAAAGAAGAATTTGAAAGTTTACCACCCCCCACCCCCGTCTTACTTTATTAGATAGTTATTATTTATATATTAGATATTACTTATTATTTATTTATTAGATAGTTCCATTCCAAGATTTTAAATATTCCTTTAGGAGATTTGTACTCCCATGTATCAGATATAATAATTCTACATATTTCATAATGTATTATCTATATATCTATATAGCCTTTTAACATACTAGCTCTAATGTTAGAGAACTGCTTTCTTTAAGAAGAAAATTAATCTGCTTAGCTAGGATTTATTGCTTTATTCCATACTTTTATCCTTCAAGTTCTTATTTAGTTTAAAAATCACTCAAGAACAGTCTGTTACTTAGCCTAGCCATCTGTCTTATTTCCCTCAGAAGTGACTTGTCCTTTCTTGTCCACTTGATTCCTTGTCTGTAAGAACTGAATTGTTAAATATTTTTAACCTTTCTTTTGCATATAGTTTTATCTGTCATGTTTACATGACATCAGCTATTTATTCCTCAGTTTTGACATGTCAAATAAATGTATGATGTGTGCTAGTTCATTTTTAACTAACTTTTTATCAGTGCAAACTGTCCTTCCTTATATTATAGCTCACTAACTCAAAAGCAGAGACATTACTTTGCCAACAAAGGCCCGTCTAGTCAAGGCTACGGTTTTTTCAGTGGTCGTGTATGGATGTGAGAGTTGGACTGTGAAGAAAGCTGAGCACCGAACAACTGATGCTTTTGAACTTTGGTTTTGGAGAAGACTCTTGAGAGTCTCTTAAACTGCAAGGCGATCCAACCAGTCCATTCTAAAGATCAGTCCTGGATGTTCTTTGGAAGGAATGATGCTGAAGCTGAAACTCCAGTACTTTGGCCACCTCATGAGAAGAGTTGACTCATTGGAAAAGACTCTGATGCAGGGAGGGATTGGGGGCAGGAGGAGAAGGGGACGACAGAGGATGAGATGGCTGGATGGCATCACCGACTCGATGGACGTGAGTCTGAGTGAACTCCGGGAGCTGGTGATTGCCAGAGTCTAGCTCCAGCAGCCAAGGATTCAACCTGAAGAGACAGATGGTGTCAGCGATGATGATGTAGCCTCCGACTCATAGTACGGGACCACATCTGACCCGACTACATCATCGTCCGCGGATGTAGCTCTGTACTATGAGTCGGAGGCTGCATCATCATCGCCGACACCTTCCATCTCTTCAGGTTGAATCCCTAGCTGCTGGAGCTGGACTCCAGCAGGTGATGGACAGGGAGACCTGGCGTGCTGCAGTTCATGGGGTCACAAAGAGTCGGACACAACTGAGCGATTGAACTGAACTGAACTGAATAATGTTTGTGCTTCATATGCACAGCTGTACTCTGTACAGGCTTGGAAGCCAGTCTAGATAACATTTTACTTATTTTCAGTAAGGTGTTCGTGTATACAAATGCAGACTGGTATACTGCATTCCTATTTAACCATCAGGTAAATATTGATACCTACTTAACCATGTTTAGACCTCCAATGAATGACCATCATGTGTTTGCTTACCAAGTTAAATATTTTCTCTGCTCTAGATACACAAATTTCAAGACAAATGAAAGCTACAGCTTTCTTTTCAACCAGCTATTTCCACTATAAATTAAACGTTAGAAAGCTGATATACATATTGAATGTCCACAGGTGTGTATGTAGTCTGGAAGAAACCTGAGGAAGCCATTGCAATATAAGGAGTCAATTATACTGTAGTGGAAAGAGTCCCGTCTTTTTGTAGCTGAAGTAAGAGAATGAGGTTCAGAGTCCTAGACTTGCCATTTACTGGTTCTATGACTGAGTCTCTTAACATCACTGTAACTCCAAAGTGGTAAAGATACTAAAAATCTATCTAGAATTGTTAGAAACAGAAATGTATAAAGTGTTTAAAAATCATTTCATAACTCCATAGGACTGTATAAATATAAATTTTCATTACTCAGAACTGCAGAGTATCATTCTTTTATTTTTCAATTCTTTTATGCTTTTTGTCAGTTTAAAAAATATTCTGGCTGACTGGTACATGCTGGGTACTGTTTAAATCATATGAAGAGAGCAGTGAAAAAAGAAATTGAGGCCCCTACATTGGAAAAGCTCACACTGTAGAGGAAGAAGACACAAACAAGACAGCGATAAAATAAAGTAAATTCAAACAAGGATAGTAATGTTTTCTCATCCTCTGTATGATCTTAAGTGATCCCTTTAAGCCCACATTCCCTGTCTGTTAATAAATAAGGATGAAAAGAACTGAACTGAACTGAACCATCTTAAGGATGTGTTGTGATACAGTAGATATGAAACCATTTTATAGACATTATAAAATGGTAGTAATTGCTCTTTTAGTATTAATTTTTAAAATACTTTAACTAGCTCTCTTCAGTGATCCATAAGTGAAAAAAGGAAATCACAGTGGAAAATATAAGACCACATATCAAGATTTATGGGATAAAGATGATGTAGTAGGATAAGCTTATTTGAACTCACCTTCCTCTGAGAACACAGAAAATCTGGTCAAAATATTAAAAGAAATGTTTGAAGGTATGAGAGAGAGCCTAGAGGAGAAGTATGGGTCCCTCTTTAAAGAAAATAATGTGAGCACAACCATTGGAGCTAGTTTTCCCCTAGAAATTATTCCAGTAGTAACACTCTTAAAAAGGTGATGTTGATTTTTATAAAGGTCACTGAAAAGCTAAGAATGTGAGCAGAGATTTTGAGAGCTTTATGAAGCTATGGAGATAAAATCTAGAGTTCAGGACCCGTCAGGGAACAGAAGACTCTGATAAAACCACCAGGCTTTGGGTTAGGATTTTAGTAGATTATTCCCTAAATGTAAAGATGAACCAGAAATAGTCAGGCACCCATAGGAGCTGAAGCCCAGTTAAATCATCTCAATTCCTGATTAAATTAAGATGAGTCAAGGTTGCCAGTTCAGTTCAGTCACTCAGCCCTGTCCGACTCTTTGCGACCCCATGAATCGCAGCACACCATGCCTCCCTGTCCATCACCAACTCCTGGAGTTCACTCAGACTCATGTCCATCAAGTCAGTGATGTCATCCAGCCATCTTATCCTCTGTCGTCCCCTTCTCCTCCTGCCCCCAATCCCTTCCAGCCTCAGAGTCTTTTCCAGTGAGTCAGCTCTTCTCATGAGGTGGCCAAAGTACTGGAGTTTCAGCTTCAGCATCATTCCTTCCAAAGAACACCCAGGACTGATCATCTTTAGAATGGACTGGTTAGATCTCCTTGCAGTCCAGGGGACTCTCAAGAGTCTTCTTCAATACCAAAGTTCAAAAGCATCAATTCTTCACCACTCAGCTTTCTTCACAGTCCGACTCTCACATCCATACATGACCACAGGAAAAACCATAGCCTTGACTAGACGGGCCTTTGTTGGCAAAGTAATGTCCCTACTTTTTAATATACTGTCTAGGTTGGTCATAACTCTTCCAAGGAGTAAGTGTCTTTTAATTTCATGGCTGCGGTCACCATCTGCAGTGATTTTGGAGCCCCCAAAAATAAAGTCTGACACTGTTTCCACTGTTTCCCCATCTATTTCCCATGAAGTGATGGGACCACATGCCATGATCTTAGTTTTCTGAATGTTGAACTTTAAGCCAACTTTTTCACTCTCCACTTTCACTTTCACTAGGGGTTGCCAGTACCCCTAGCTAATTACCAAACCATATATAAACCTTTTCTGGAAGAAGGTAGCATTATCCTAATCCTCAAATTATATTTATAATTGTTTCTATATGACATCCATTGAGAATCACCAGGCATATGAAAAAAACAAGACAACGTGAAGAACAATGAGAAACAAGAGGACAGAGAAACAGCAGTCAATAAGGACAGATTTATGGAGGATCAAGATAATTGAGTTGTTGATGCAGATTTTAACATTACTCTGCTTAATATATTCATGGAAATAAAAGATGATACTGAGAATTTTAGGTGAGAAATGGAAACTAAAAAAGTAAAAAGAAAGTATAAACTGAAAAGTACGTTAATTGAAATCAAGAACTTAATGAAGACTTAAGCTTCATCTAGGCAGAGAATAAAAAAGGAATTAAAGAACTGGAAGATAGATTAGAAGAGAAACACTGGAATGAACACTGTTTATTATGTCTCCAGAACTTATTTGTCTACTAGTTGCAAGATTGTACCTTTATAACATCTCCCAACCCAAGCCCCTTGTAACCACTATTTTTATGAGTTTGGCTCTTTGAGGTCTTCCCGGTGGCTCAGAGAATAAGAATCCACCTGTCAATGCAGGGAATGTGGGTTTGATCCCTAATTTGGGAAGATTCCTCATGTTGCATAACAACTAAGCCTGTGTACCACATTACTGAGCCTGAGCTCTAGAGCCTAAAAGCTGCAGCTACCGAACCCACACGCTACAACTGCTGAAGCCCGTGCTCCTACAGGCTGTGCTCCACAGCAAGAGAAGCCACTACAGGGAGGAGCTCAGACACTGCAACTAAAGAGTGACCGCTACTTGCTGAAACTAGAGAAAGTCCATGCAAAGCAACTAAGACCCAAAAATGAATAAATGAGTTTTGTATTTCACATATAAATGATATCATATAGTTTTTGTCTTTCTGTATTTGACTTATCTCAGTCAAATAGTTATGAACTCAAGGTGCTTCCATGTTGTCACAAATGGCAGGATTTCTCTCTTTCTCGTGGCTGAATCATATTTCATTGCATGTATATAAATCACATCTTTTTAATCTGTTCATTCGTTAACAGGCACTTAGGGTGTTTGTGTATCATGGCTATCAGGAATAATGCTGCAATAAAAATGGAAATGAAGATACCTTTTCAATACTCTTTCATTTATTTTGGATATGTGCTCAGAAGTGGAATTTCTGGATTATGTGTACTATTTTTAATTTTTTAAGGAACCTCCTTACTATTCTCCATAGTGGCTGAAGCCATTTACATTCTCACCACGCACAAAAAAGTTCTTTTTTCTCCCCATTCATGCCAACACTTGTTATGTCTTGTGTTCTTGATTGTCACCATTCTGACAGGTTTGAGGTGCTACTTCAGTGTGGTTTTGGTTTTCATTACCCTAATGATTAGTGATGTTAAGCATCTTTTCATGTACCTACAGGCTATTTGGGGGTCTTCTTTGGAGAAATGTCTATTGAGTTCCTCAACAGACTCACTGAGGAACTCATTGATTCATTTTTAAATCAGATTGTTTTTCTCTTACTAAGATATATGATTTCCTTATTATATATATTGGATATTATCCCTTACCCAATATATGGCTTGCAGATAGTTTCTCCCATTTTGTAGGTTGCCTTTTCATTTTGATTGTTTCTTTTGTTGTATAGAAACTTTTTAGTTTCTTACATTCCCACTTGATTTTTGCTTTTATTATTTGTGCTTTGGTGTCATATCAAAAAAAATTGTTGTCATGACTCTATATATTTGTCATATATATTTAGGATTGTTATATCTTCTTGATCCATTGATATATTAGTTGACATTATGTTCTTTGTTTCTTGTTATTGTTTTTTTTTGCTTAAAGTATTTCATTTAATATAAGTATAACCACTCCTGTGTTCTTTTGGTTTTTATTTGCATGGAATATCTTTTCCATCCCTTTACTTTGAGCCTGTGTGTGTTCTTAGATCAGAAGTGAGTCTCCTATAGACCTGTAGTGTATAATTGGGTCTTTTTTTTTTTTTTAATCCATCCATCCACTCTGTGCCTTTTAATTGATGAATTCAATCTATTTACATTTAGAGTAATTATTGATATGTGCAGACTTTCTAAAGACTTTCCCAGTGGCTCAGCAGTAAAGAATCCTGCAATGCAGGAAATGCAGGTTCGATCCCTGGGTTGCGAAGATTCCCTGGAGGAGGGCATGGCAACCTCTTCCAGTTTTCTTGCCTGAAGAATCCCATGGACAGAGGAGCCTGGTGGGCTAAGGTCCATGTGGTTGCAAAGAGCTGGACAGAACTGAATAGGTATGCATGCATAGACTTACTAATGCCAGTTGTTCTCTGGCTGTTTTGTGGTTGCATTGTTTCTTTTTCCCTATGTTTGTGATTTTTCCATGATGGTTTATTCTGTTTCCCATTCCTTTCAGTTCAGTTCAGTTCAGTCACTCAGTCATGTCTGAATCTTTGCAACCCCATGAACCACAGCACGCCAGGCTTCTCTGTCCATCACCAACTTCCAGAGTCTACCCAAATCCATGTCCATTGAGTCAGTGATGCCATCCACCCATCTCATCCTCTGTCATCCCCTTTTCCTCCTGCCCCCAATCCCTCCCAGCATCAGGGTCTTTCAAAATGAGTCAGCTATTCATATTAGGTGACCAAAGTACTGGAGGTTCAGCTTCAACATCAGTCCTTCCAATGAACACCCAGGACTGATCTCCTTTAGGATGGACTGGTTGGATCTCCTTGCAGTCCAAGGGACTCTCAAGAGTCTTCTCCAACAGCACAGTTCAAAAGCATCAATTCTTTGGTGCTCAGCTTTCTTCACAGTCCAACTCTCACATCCATACATGACCACTGGAAAAACCATAGCCTTGACTAGCCAGACCTTTGTTGGCAAAGTAATATCTCTGCTTTTTAACATGCTGTCTAGGTTGGTCATAACTTTCTTTAAAAGGAGTAAATGTATTTTAATTTTATGGCTGCAGTCACCATCTGCAGTGATTTTGGAGCCCCAAAAAATAAAGTCAGCCACTGTTTCCACTGTTTCCACATCTATTTGCCATAAAGTGATGGGACTGGATTCCATGATCTTAGTTTTCTGAATGTTGAGCTTTAAGCCAACCTTTCACTCTCCTCTTTAACTTTCATCAGGATGCTCTCTAGTTCTTCTTCACTTTCTGCCATAAGGGTGGTGTCATCTGCATATCTGAGGTTATTGATATTTCTCCCAGCAGTCTTGATTCCAGCTTGTGCTTCCTCCAGTCCAGCATTCCTTATGATGTACTCAACATATAAGTGAGATAAGCAGGTGACAGTATATAGCCTTGACGTACTCTTTTTCCTATTTGGAACCAGTCCTGTTCCATGTCCAGTTCTAACTGTTGCTTCCTGACCTGTATACAGGTTTCTCAAGAGGCAGGTCAGGTGGTCTGGTAGTCCCATCTCTTTCAGAATTTTCCACAGTTTATTGTGATCCACATAGTCAAAGGCTTTGGCATAGTCAATAAAGCAGAAATAGATGTTTTTCTGTAACTCCCTTGCTTTTTTGATGATCTAGTGGATGTTGGCAATTTGATCTCTGGTTCCTCTGCCTTTTCTAAAACCAGCTTGAACATCAGGAAGTTCATGGTTCATTTGTTGCTGAAGCCTGACTTGGAGAATTTTGAGCATTACTTTACTAGCATGTGAGATGAGTACAATTGTGCGGTAGTTTGAGCATTCTTTGGCATTGCCTTTCTTTGGAATTGGAGTGAAAACTGACCTTTTCCAGTCCTGTGACCACTGCTGAGTTTTCCAAATTTGCTTGCATATTGAGTGCTGCACTTCCACAGCATCAACTTTCAGAATTTGAAATAGCCCAACTGGAATTTCATCACCTCCACTAGCTTTGTTCATACGGATGATTCCTAAGGCCCAATTGACTTCACATTCCAGAATATCTGGCTCTGAGTGAGTGTGAGTGATCACACCATCATCATTATCTGAACCCCAGGAACAGTATAAAAAAGCAAAAAGATAGGATACTGAAAGGTGAACTCCCCAGGTTGGTAGATGTCCAATATGCTATTGGAGATCAGTGGAGAAATAACTCCAGAAAGAAGGATTGGAGCCAAAGCAAAAACAACACCCAGTTGTGGATGGGACTGGTGATAGAATCATGGTTAGATGCTGTAAAGAGCAATATTGCATAGGAACCTGGAATATTAGGTCCATGAATCAAGGCAAATTGGAAGTGGTGAAACAGGAGATGACCAAGAGTGAACATCAACATTCTAGGAGTCAGTGAACTAAGATGGACTGGAGTGGGTGAATTTAACTCAAATGACCATTATGTCTATTACTGTGGGCAGGAATCCCTTAGAAGAAATGGAGTAGCCCTCGTAGTCAACAAAGAGTCTGAAATGCAGTACTTGGATGTAGTCTCAATAATGACAAAATGATTTCTGTCATTTACAAGGCAAACGATTCAATATCACAGTAATCCAAGTCTATGCCCCAATCAGTAATGCTGAAGAAACTGAAGTTGAACAGTTCTATGAAGACCTACAAGATCTTCTAGAACTAACACCCCAAAAAGATGTCCTTTTCATTATAGGGGACTGGAATGCAAAAGTAGGAAGTCAGGAAACACCTGGAATAACAGGCAAATTTGGCCTTGGAGTACAGAATGAAGCTGCACAAAGGCTAACACAGTTTTGCCAAGAGAACGCACTGGTCATAGCAAATGCCCTCTTCCAGCAACACAAGAGAAGACTCTACACATGGATATCACCAAATGGTCAAGACTGAAATCAGACCGATTATATTCTTTGCAGCCAAAGATGGAGAAGCTCTATACAGTCAGCAAAAAGAAGACCAGGAGCTGACTTGGCTCAAGTCATGAACTCCTTATTGCCAAATTCAGACTTAAATTGAAGAAAGTGGGGAAAACCACTAGACCATTCAGGTATGACCTAAATCAAATCCCTTATGACTATATAGTGGAAGTGAGAAATAGATTTAAGGGACTAGATCTGATAGACAGAGTGCCTCATGAACTATGGACAGAGGTTCGTGACATTATACAGGAGACAGGGATCAAGACCATCCCCAAGAAAAAGAAATGAAAAAGCCAAAATGGTTTTCTGAGAATGCTATGAAAAGAGAAGTGAAAGGTAAAGGCGAAAAAGAAAGATATACTCATTTGAATGCAGAGTTCCAAAGAATAGCAAGGAGAGATAAGAAAGCCTTCCTCAGCAATCAATGCAAAGAAATAGAGGAAAAGAACAGAATGGGAAAGACTAGAGATCTCTTCAAGAAAATTAGAGATACCAAGGGAACATTTCGGGCTCAATAAAGGACAGAAATGGCGTGGACCTAACAGAAGCAGAAGATATTAAGAAGAGGTGGCAATACACAGAAGAACTGTACAAAAAAGATCTTAATGACTCAGATAATCACTATGGTGTGATCACACACTCACCTAGAGCCAGACATCCCCTTCCTTTACCTTTTATGAATCTACTCTAGTTTTTTTACTTTATGGTCACCACAAGGCTTATATAAAACATCTTATAGCAAACCAATCCACTTTAAACTGATAGCAACTTAACCCTCATTGGAAAAGACCCTGGTGCTGGGAAAGACTAAAGGCAAGAGAAGGGAATGACAGAGGATGAGATGGTTGGATGGCATCACCCACCCAATGGACATGAGTTTGACCAGACTCAGGGAGATAGTGAAGGACAGGAAAGCCTGGTGTGCTGTAGTTCATGAGGTTGCAAATGGTGGGACACGACTTAGCAACTAAACAACTTAATACTGATCACATACTAAAGCTTCGCTGTTTTAATCTCCCCTGTTGTAAATTTGATGTTACAATTTACCTGTTTTTATATTATGTATTTTAACAAGTTATACTGTAGTTACTTTTAATACTCATTTCCTTTGACCTCTATATTTAATATAGTTAAATGCTTAATATACCACCCTACTACAAAATTAGGTTTCTGAAATCTCACTATTTACCATTACCAGTATGTTGAATACATTCATATGTCTTCATGTCATTAATTAACATCCTTTTTTTTTCATCTGAAAAACTCCTTTCAGCAGTTTCTGCAAGCAGATCTAGTGGTGATATACTTCCTTAGCTTTTGTTTCTCTCGGCAAGTCTATTCCTTCTTTGCATCTGAAGGATAACTCTTCTGTGTAGAGTATTCTTGGCTGGCAGGTTTTTGTTTTGTTTTGTTTTATTTCCTTCAGCACCTTGAATATGCCAGTCTACTCTTTCCTGGCCTGTAGAGTTTCTGCTGACAACTCTGCTGATAGCCTGATGGGACATTCCTTTGAGGGTTACAATGGCTGGTATTTTGTTTCGTTTTTTTCTCTCCTCTCTGGCTGCCTTCAGAATTCTCTTAATCTTTGATTTTGACAATTTCATTGTACTGTGTCTTGGATACATAGTACAATTTATGTCCTTTTTTTATGGAGGATGGGGTAATCTGTTCACTTCATAAATGTGAATACCTAAGTCTCTCCCCAAGTAGGGGACAGTTCTCAGCTATTATTACTTTAACTAAACTTTCTACCCTCTTTTTCCTCTGGAACCCTAATTACTCTAACATTTGTACATTTGATGGAGTTCCATATCATGTAGGCTTTCTTTGCTCTTTTTCATTCTGTTTTCTTTGTTCTCCAATAACTGTTGTTTCAAAGTTCCTAACCTCTTACTCATTTATTCTATCTTCTGTTTGGTCTACTGTAATATGGATGCTTTCTATAGTATTTTTTTTTCCATTTCATCCATTTAATTCTTCAGCTCCAGAATTTTTTTGTTTCTTTTTTTAATGATTTCTGTCTTTTAAATTTGACATTTGTTGTATTGTCTTCTGATTTTGTTGAATTGTGTTTCTTTGTTTTCATGTAGCTCATTGAATTTTTTCAAAACAACTGTTTTGAATTCTATATCAGATCATGAAGTTCCAATGTGCTTAGTTATTGGAAAATTCTTTTTACCTTTTGGTGATATGCTTCATTGATTTTTCATTTTTATTATAGTTTTGCATTTAAACTAGCAAACACCTTCCAAAATCTTTATTAGTTGCCTTCAGATAGATATACTGTGTTTTGGTCCTATTATATCTGGAATTTTCTCTGATCTCCTATGGATACACCTGCTCTCTTGTGGTAGAGAATCCTTAAGCTTTTATGTTTTCTCCTTACTATTCACCAGGCTGGTTGCTGGAAACTTCTCTTTTGTTTTTCAAAGATGGTGCTATAGCTTGTTTTTTATTTCTCCCTTGTTCACAGATTTGGTGTATTTTTCTGAGAGCACTTCATTTACCAATGAATGAGCACACTTGGGAGTGCACACAAGGAACTTAGCCCTGAACTCCTGAATGGAATCACCCATAACTGTATCTCTCTCATGCTCTCTGACATTCTTATCTGCCTCTTTCCTGATTTCCTTCCTCCAGTGAGTCATGGAGTTCCTACCTCAGTCCTCTGGGTGCTGCTGATGAGATACAGGTTGCTCCAACAGCATCCCACACTGCTGTGGATGCTGAACATTCACTTACTGCTCTTCCTCTCCGACACAAGAGAAGTCGTTGCCAGTTCAGTGGTGCAGTGTTGCCTTGAGTGAGGGATAGCACTGGCAAGCTCCTCTTTCTGTCTCCAGTGCATCCAAACTCTTTTGTTGTTTCTCCAGCAACATGCTGAAATCTCCCCTTGGGAAAGCTGAACTTCTACAGAATCTCTCTCCATGTCTCCAGGTTTCCACAGGCTGTGGCCTGCAGTAGTTATGGTGTATTCTCCAGCTCCTGTTAGTTTCACATCCATAATGAAGTCTGTCTATTACTAGATACACAAGTGGCTAAGAGTCTTCCCAGGCCCTTTGGCATATGGTGCTGGATTCTACACCTCCCATTAAGGTGCTTTCATTCATGGATAGATGCCTGATTAGTTGTTAGACAAAATGGAAGGACATCTTATTCTGCTGATATCATTCCTCAGCCCAACAGTAAATGTTTATTTAGCCCAAGGCTAAATAGTGAAATATTGGATAACATTTTCAGTGAGTTATTTTAATGAGTTTTTCTCTAAATAATGAGAAGAATACCCAAAAATATGTAGGTCCCATTATTACTTGTAAATTACAACTTTCCTTTTTATTTTAAAATTTTCTGCAAATCACCTTTTGTGTATCAGTTTCGTTGTATAAAGGGTAGTGATACTACAGAAATAAGTGATTTTATCCACCTGTTCCTTCCTATAGTTATTATCCAAAAGATTTAGCTTCTGTTTACAGTTCTTGGCCATGATAGTAGTATGTTATCTACACAAAAGATGTTTGTCCAGCTAAAGATGGATCAATTAATACTGTGCTGTGTTGAGTCTTATACTACATCTTCTCAGGGAAATGAAACAGTGTGGAAACAATCTATAAATAGTTATAAACATGCTTTTACACTGGGTTTGAAAGATCTTGACTTTATTGAGGGGAAAACTGATGTTTATTTGCATAAGCTGGCAACATTATCTACATGTCAAGTTACCTTACATTTAATTTTTAGCAGTAATAATGAGATATATCTATTTGCTGAAGATCAAACATAAGCCAGTGTTCACACTGGAAGAGAAATTAGCAAATTAGCAGATTAGACTGAATCAGGTTGTATTTAATATAAGAATGATGATGGCTTAGCCTAAGTAAGAACTCTGCCTTGATTATAGTATTAGTATTTGAAAACAGTAATTACCTGTTAACAGAAAACAGATGAAATGCAAATAATTTTTGCAACTTACAATTGTTAATGTTAGTAAGGCTCAATTTTTTTTCTTGGGGAAGAGAATACCACACTCAGCAGCACGTGGAATCTTGGTTCTCTGATCAGGGATCAAACCCATGTCACCTTGCAGTGAAAGCTCGGAGTCCTACCACTGGACCACAAGGGAATTCTCTCGTCTTACTAATACCTTTAATGATATCAGTATATATTTACTATAGAAAATTATTTGCTCTAATAAAAGAAATAGGGATAAAATCCAACTGGAGTGTGTAAATGTTTATCTCCTACAGCATACCTTATAATCTGCCTTTTATTCTATCTTCTGTTTGGTCTACTGTAATATGGATGCTTTCTATAGTATTTTTTTTTCCATTTCATCCATTTAATTCTTCAGCTCCAGAATTTTTTTGTTTCTTTTTTTAATGATTTCTGTCTTTTAAATTTGACATTTGTTGTATTGTCTTCTGATTTTGTTGAATTGTGTTTCTTTGTTTTCATGTAGCTCATTGAATTTTTTCAAAACAACTGTTTTGAATTCTATATCAGATCATGAAGTTCCAATGTGCTTAGTTATTGGAAAATTCTTTTTACCTTTTGGTGATATGCTTCATTGATTTTTCATTTTTATTATAGTTTTGCATTTAAACTAGCAAACACCTTCCAAAATCTTTATTAGTTGCCTTCAGATAGAATATACTGTGTTTTGGTCCTATTATATCTGGAATTTTCTCTGATCTCCTATGGATACACCTGCTCTCTTGTGGTAGAGAATCCTTAAGCTTTTATGTTTTCTCCTTACTATTCACCAGGCTGGTTGCTGGAAACTTCTCTTTTGTTTTTCAAAGATGGTGCTATAGCTTGTTTTTTATTTCTCCCTTGTTCACAGATTTGGTGTATTTTTCTGAGAGCACTTCATTTACCAATGAATGAGCACACTTGGGAGTGCACACAAGGAACTTAGCCCTGAACTCCTGAATGGAATCACCCATAACTGTATCTCTCTCATGCTCTCTGACATTCTTATCTGCCTCTTTCCTGATTTCCTTCCTCCAGTGAGTCATGGAGTTCCTACCTCAGTCCTCTGGGTGCTGCTGATGAGATACAGGTTGCTCCAACAGCATCCCACACTGCTGTGGATGCTGAACATTCACTTACTGCTCTTCCTCTCCGACACAAGAGAAGTCGTTGCCAGTTCAGTGGTGCAGTGTTGCCTTGAGTGAGGGATAGCACTGGCAAGCTCCTCTTTCTGTCTCCAGTGCATCCAAACTCTTTTGTTGTTTCTCCAGCAACATGCTGAAATCTCCCCTTGGGAAAGCTGAACTTCTACAGAATCTCTCTCCATGTCTCCAGGTTTCCACAGGCTGTGGCCTGCAGTAGTTATGGTGTATTCTCCAGCTCCTGTTAGTTTCACATCCATAATGAAGTCTGTCTATTACTAGATACACAAGTGGCTAAGAGTCTTCCCAGGCCCTTTGGCATATGGTGCTGGATTCTACACCTCCCATTAAGGTGCTTTCATTCATGGATAGATGCCTGATTAGTTGTTAGACAAAATGGAAGGACATCTTATTCTGCTGATATCATTCCTCAGCCCAACAGTAAATGTTTATTTAGCCCAAGGCTAAATAGTGAAATATTGGATAACATTTTCAGTGAGTTATTTTAATGAGTTTTTCTCTAAATAATGAGAAGAATACCCAAAAATATGTAGGTCACCATTATTACTTGTAAATTACAACTTTCCTTTTTAT
Organism: Madoqua kirkii; assembly: GCA_006408675.1. Lineage (NCBI taxonomy): Eukaryota > Metazoa > Chordata > Mammalia > Artiodactyla > Bovidae > Madoqua > Madoqua kirkii. Next base: position 1,616 of record SJYC01056587.1, on the reverse strand, counting down.
TTTAAAATTTTCTGCAAATCACCTTTTGTGTATCAGTTTCGTTGTATAAAGGGTAGTGATACTACAGAAATAAGTGATTTTATCCACCTGTTCCTTCCTATAGTTATTATCCAAAAGATTTAGCTTCTGTTTACAGTTCTTGGCCATGATAGTAGTATGTTATCTACACAAAAGATGTTTGTCCAGCTAAAGATGGATCAATTAATACTGTGCTGTGTTGAGTCTTATACTACATCTTCTCAGGGAAATGAAACAGTGTGGAAACAATCTATAAATAGTTATAAACATGCTTTTACACTGGGTTTGAAAGATCTTGACTTTATTGAGGGGAAAACTGATGTTTATTTGCATAAGCTGGCAACATTATCTACATGTCAAGTTACCTTACATTTAATTTTTAGCAGTAATAATGAGATATATCTATTTGCTGAAGATCAAACATAAGCCAGTGTTCACACTGGAAGAGAAATTAGCAAATTAGCAGATTAGACTGAATCAGGTTGTATTTAATATAAGAATGATGATGGCTTAGCCTAAGTAAGAACTCTGCCTTGATTATAGTATTAGTATTTGAAAACAGTAATTACCTGTTAACAGAAAACAGATGAAATGCAAATAATTTTTGCAACTTACAATTGTTAATGTTAGTAAGGCTCAATTTTTTTTCTTGGGGAAGAGAATACCACACTCAGCAGCACGTGGAATCTTGGTTCTCTGATCAGGGATCAAACCCATGTCACCTTGCAGTGAAAGCTCGGAGTCCTACCACTGGACCACAAGGGAATTCTCTCGTCTTACTAATACCTTTAATGATATCAGTATATATTTACTATAGAAAATTATTTGCTCTAATAAAAGAAATAGGGATAAAATCCAACTGGAGTGTGTAAATGTTTATCTCCTACAGCATACCTTATAATCTGCCTTTGACCATAAGATGTATAGCTATAATATATTCAGAGATAAATATTTTAAGGGCATTAAATTATCGATTACACGTTAATCAATATGTATAATAAATAATGAAGTCGGACCTAGTTTCTAAATAGAATATTTTATCCTCCATATATTTTATTTCCCAAAACATATTTTTAGGCTTACTGGCAGACTAACAAGCTGTAATCTTGCTCTTAGAAGTTTGGAATGGACATCTAAGAATAATTCTATTACCAAAAAGTTTTACAGAAAATCGACCTTCTTTTTCTCTACTACTAGAAATATATTTATGTGATATTTTTTACTGTAATGGACCTTTTCTGAAAGTATATATATGTTTATTTTATTTTTCTGGGATTAATAGGGCTATGTCCTTCATTTTCTAAATCATGTTGCTAATAGGAAAATTAGAGGATTAATACAACATATGTTGAAAATGTTTTCTAAATTGCAGCTATTACTTGATGTAAGAAGAAGAAATGGAATAGAGAATAGTTTTCAAAGCAAATAGTTTATGTAAACCCTGGTTAAACTTGTGCAAGGTTAGTATGATTAGATAAGTAGCCACTGTTTTTGAACAGAAAAAGCTGTTTGTTTACACCAAATCATGATCTAGCCAATTCTGGACATTTGTACCTTACTTGAGAGTACCTTGGACTGCAAGGAGATCCAGCCAGTCC
>SJYC01056586.1:0-10722 GCA_006408675.1 Madoqua kirkii | reverse complement strand
AGTTACAATGAAAATGAAAGTGCTGTGGCTTATTTTTAATAGAAAATCTATTTCTTTATTAGGTTAAGAACTGTTAATAAATAGAACAAAGAACAACAAATACTCTGTTATCATGTAGGTAGAATCTAAAAACTAAATGTGTATAACAAAACAAAAACAGACTCACACATATAAAGACAAGCTAGTGATTACCAGTTGGGAGAGGGAAGGTCAAAAGGATGAGATAGGGCTATGGAATAAGACGCACAAAGTGCTATGTATAAAATAAATAAGCAGCAAAAATATAGTATACAGTGCAGGAAATCATAGCCATTGTTTTATAATAACTTGAAATGGAGTATAATCTGTAAAAATATTGAGTGACTGTTGTACACTTGAAGCTAATGCAATATTGTGACTCAACTATACAACAAAAACATTTTGAATAATAAAAACTGAAATTACTTTTAGTATAATTTTTAAAATTATCCTGTGTATTTGAAATGAGACAAAACAGGCACCTTGTGCACCAAATAAAAGCAGCTTGTAGTGATGTGTTGTTCTTTTGTTTGTATATTTATACAGTCCTTCTTTGTAGTAGTATTTAATATTTTTATTAGAAGCAAATGAGTGAATTATCAAACAAGGTATGGGTGTCATCTGTAACTATTTAATTTAGATAAAGTAAACATTAGACTCCATAATGTATATACTTATACATGGAATAATGTTGAGGTCATATATAATAGACCTGTAGGTAAATAGAAATTTCTTCCTGAAGCCCAGGAGATGGAGACTGACTCTGATCTCAATCTGCTGACCTGCTGAGTGATCTTGATTAGTGTTCATATTATACATGTGCAGCTAAGACTGTGAAGATTGTGCAGCTATTAAACGCATTACATTTTTAACTTAATGGGACAAAGATTAACAGCAGCATTGAGCACTAATTTAATATAACAGATTCACTAAGCATAATTTTAGCAGTTGAAGACAAACCTCTCTAATAACTGGGGGGAGGAGGGGAGTGGAGACATCATTTATTATTCTGATACTTAAGTGAGGTCAGCACATTAAATTATATAAAACTTTTGTTTTTCAATTATTATCTTTTACTGCCCTATTTTGAGATCAGCTGAAACTGGTAATTTTATCATGGTTTTCTCAGTAATGTGATTTATATAATAAATATCTCATTTCCTGTTGTCTACTAGGAGATGGGCCAGAAGAAAGAACTCTAAAAGAAATAAATAATAGCTATAGCAGCACTTTTACTGCAACTTCTTTACCTATTAGACTTTTTTTATGGTAAATTCAAAATTGAGAAGTGTTCTTAATGTAGGTTCCTAATTAAGTAGGTATAGAATACCATATTGGAGAAGGCAATGGCACCCCACTCCAGTACTCTTGCCTGGAGAATCCCACGTACAGGGGAGCCTGGTGGGCTGCAGTCCATGGGGTCGCTAAGAGTCGGACACGACTGAGCAACTTCACTTTCACTTTTCACTTTCATGTATTGGAGAGGGAAATGGCAACCCACTTCAGTGTTCTTGCTTGGAGAATCCGAGGAACGGGAGAGCCTGGTGGGCTGCCGTCTCTGGGGTCGCACAGAGTCGGACACGACTGAAGCAGCTTCGCAGCAGCAGCAAAATACCATATTTGTGGGGTAACTTAAACTGGCTTTTTCACAGCCACATAGTTCAGGTAATTTCTGAATTATCCAGGATTATGAGAATGCCAGGGTTTTTGTTTTGATTTTTCTTTGCTCTTTAGATCCCAGTGAAGAATGTTAGGTGAAGGTAAAGGTGAAGTCGCTCAGTCATGTCCGACTCTCTGCGACCCCGTGGACTGTAACCTACTAGGCTTCTCCGTCCATGGGATTCTCCGTCCATGGGATTCTCCAGGCAAGAATACTGGAGTGGATTGCCATTTCCTTCTCCAGGGGATCTTCCTGACCCAGGGGTCGAATCCGGGTCTCCCACATTGGAGGCAGATGCTTTAACCTCTGAGCCGCCAGGGAAGCCCATAAGAATGTTAAGGATTTTGATATGTGACCATGTTAAAATTGTATGTTTTTAACTGATTAGCAACTGAAATGGGACTTGCTAGCTTAAAAGTTTAGATTGATTTAGTTAACCACTTTAAGTGTATAACAATTTTAACATTATTAGACAAATACTGTCGTCTTTAATTGTCAAATTACTTGCCAAAATAATGAAAGTGAAGATAAGTTTATAATTTTCACATATGATCAAAGAGGGACTTCCCTGGTGGCTCAGATGGTAAAGATCTGCCTGTAATACAGGAGACCCAAGTTCAATCCCCTGGAGAAGGAAATGACAACCCACTCCAGTATTCTTGCCTGGAGAATTCCATAGACAGAGGAGCCTGGTGGGCTGTAGTCCATGGGGGTCACAAAGAGTTGGACATGACTGAGTGACTAACACGCACACACAGACACGTAGACCTGAGATCACAGAACATGCCAACAGTGGAAACCTTTAGTACTTTGACACCTGGTGCTGTGAGTTGGAACATTCTGAATAAAACGTTCTTATGTTCTTTATGCAGGAGTTTTTGCTTTCTTTGTATAATACAAAAATAAGGGTGCTATTTTGATATGGTGAAGAGAATTTTTCATATCTCAGTGGTATTTCTTCATGAAGTTTGCTTTAAAAAAAAAAAAAAGCTTTTAAGCTGTATTTATTTAATACAAGCCTGAAGCCCAGTGTTAAATAATGTAGTGTTATTGCTGCTGCTGCTAAGTCACATCAGTTGTGTCGGATTCAGTGTGACCCCATAGACAGAAGCCCACCAGGCTTCTCTGTCCCTGGGACTCTGCAGGCAAGAATACTGGAATGGGTTGCCATTTCCTCCTCCAATGCATGAAAGTGAAAAGTGAAAGTGAAGTCGCTCAGTTGTGTCCGACTCTTAACGACCCCATGGTCTGTAGCCTACAAAGCTCCTCTATCCATGAGATTTCCCAGGCAAGAGTACTGGAGTGGGGTGCCATTGCCTTCTCTCAATGTAGTGTTAAATAGTGCTAAATAAGTAATGACAGTTTTTACAGTTACAGTGTTTTCAGTCAAATAGTACTCTCATTCTGAAACTGGACAATTCTGCACAAATTTAGCCAGAGCTGCTCTTGGGTAGTTTTCATTACAGGATGTTCTCTAGATAGCTACAATTGGTATAGGAAATTGATCTAAATGTGTTCTACTCTAGGACATACTCCAGAAACAGGCTATGGGGGACATGGGGCTGGAAGGTGTTTGCTTGTTATTTTCCCTTCCTTTTTTTTTTTTCCTCTAAGTAAATTGCCAGTAAATGACTTCTATTCTTAGATACTTTTCAAGTTACCTTTTTCTTCCAAGTGCCATTTTGTTTCATCTCTTTACTTTTAGAAATAAATCACAAAATGATAGATCTAGGAGAAATCTTAAAAATATCTAGTTCCGCTATCTCATTGCTATCTTACTTTACAGCTAAGAATTCATTTTGCCCCATCTCCTCAAACTCCCATCCCAACTCAACAGAAATGTGCTGTGGTGAAGGGGAAGAAGTGGAACTAGGTCAAGGGGTGGAAGATGTTTCAAAGAATATGATTCAGAGAAGGAAGTTCTAAAGATCACTTTGCTCTAAAGAGTGGCCATTTCTAACAAGAAAACTTCTGGAGAAACAACCCTTACTATAGCAATAGGCAGAAAAAGGCAGTCTAGTATTGTATGTTAATTCACTCTACTCAGTGGTTCCTGACCTGACTCCCAGGGTTTTACAAAAGTCACACCTTCAGTTATCTTTAGCAGAGTCAGGGAATTCTGGGAAGCAGATTGAAGTAACAAAAGACTTGTAAATCCCTTTCAACAAATGCCACAGGAAGCCCTAATCATCACCTACTGTGCTGAAGCAGTAGGTCATTGTTCAGAGCTAAGCACTTGCTGAGTGAGTACCTTGCATTGGAAGAGCCAATAAACTTTCCTTCTCTCAGCCCAAGAGTAGAAGCCTTTGAAGCAGTTTTAGTCAAGTCCTGTATTCATATTTTGAAGTTTGGACTTTTAATTTGTTTTCTGTTAGGGGTGAGGAGGTGCTGGTAAAAATGGAAAGAGAGGTCCAAGCAGAGAATATAGGAAATAGTTTTGTCCCATACCTCCCTTTTGGAATTCCTAGACAAACAACTTTCTTTTTTAAAGAGATGCTCCATATATGGGTCAGATTAGAGAAAACAGACTTTTTGATCTATCTAGAGAAGTCATTAAGAAAGATTTTATACTGGAATGAAAATCATACCTGAGATGGTAAAAATAAAGGGTGAAGAGGCTTATTTAAAAGTTTTAGCAGTGGAATTCTTGAAATTATTTTGTGACTTCAGCATTATGATATTCTCCCTTGTCTTGAATGCAGTTAGGGAACGATTAAAATTTTTGTGTTCTCAAAGCTTTCTCAGCTAAGAGGGGAGCAAGATGACTCAGTCAAGGCAAAGAAACCTATAATATGCCAAGCTCTGTGCCTTACCTGCATTCTCTCATTTAGTTTTATGTTCACAAGAATCTGCTCAAGAAGATAACAGTTTACAGGTAAGAAAACTGAGTCTTGGAAAGGTTGAATAATTCTTCTATAATCACTATACTAACAGGACAAGAACCAGGATTAATACTCCATTTATATATCCCAAGCCCATGATTTTTTATATGTTGTCTAAGTAACCATTATAAAAGAATAAACTTAGCTCTAAATAGCAGTAGTTGATGAAAGTAGAATATTTATCATCACAAAGCCCACTAGTCATTAAATCAACAGATATTAATGAATACTTATTAAGTATATAACACTTTATTAGGTACAAACACATTTCTAAGCTCTTTCCCCTCAAAGAGTGTCCATCTTTGGAACTGAATTTTGTGAGTACCTTTAAACGTATATGCATAATCTTAATTTCTCTCACATTATGTATTTTCTTCATATAAAGCCGCATCTCCAGTGTGAATTATTCATGCAGTGTTTGGTTCCTGATTATGCACACACTGCCCTCAGTCACTCAGGAAGCTCAGGTAATGGAAATGTGTTTTAATAACAGTTTAAATCAGAGGTGAGCACATTACAGCCAACCTGCCAAATCCAGCCCACCACCTGGTTTTGTACAGTAAGGACAGTAAAGTACAGTAAGGACAAAAGCCATACTCACAGTTTACATATTATCTGTGACTGCTTTTGTCTTCAGTTCAGTTCAGTTGCTCAGTCATGTCCAACTCTTGGTGACCCCATGGACTACAGCGCACCAGGCTTCCTCATCCATCACCAGCTCCCAGAGTTTACTCAAACTCATGTCCATTGAGTTGGTGATGCCATCAAACCATCTCATGCTCTGTCATCCCCTTCTCCTCCCGCCTTCAATCTTTCCCAGCATCAGAGTCTTTTCCAGTGAGTCAGCTCTTCGCATCAGGTGGCCAAAGTATTGGAGTTTCAGCTTCAACATCAGTCCTTCCAATGAACATTCAGGACTGATTTCCTTTAGGGTGGACTGGTTGGATCTCCTGCAGTCCAAGGGACTCTCAAGAGTCTTCCCCAACACCACAGTTCAAAAGCATCGATTCTTCAGCACTCAAACTTCTTTATAGTCTTTCTTTTGTCCTACAACACCAGAATCTACTAGTTATGACAGGGCCATATGGCCTACAAAGCCTAGTATATTTACTGTCTGGCCCTTTATAGAAAATAGGTGCTGACTGCTGACTTAAATCATAAACCAGCACAATAAAGTAATTCTAATAGCAAAATATAGTGACAAACATAATTCACACACATATATATATATACTATCTATATCTACACACAAACATATGTATGTATATACATATATATGTTATAAAGACAAAGTATACATGAAAGAAAAATTATCTGGGATTAGTTTTTTTGTGTATGTATGGTATCTGTGCCCCTAATGCTCTTGTCACCTAGCTTCTTTGTCATGGATGTTAAATATTAGTGTCATAATCCTCATGATATATATATCTCAAGGTACACTTGGGGCTTAAGCTTTGTTTCATGAATGCTATTCTTCCTATGAATAAGAACTTAGCTTTGATTTTTAGGTATCTGTCATATTTTTGTGTACTTGAGAGATCAGGTTCCTATTTGAATATATCAGTTGTCCTCAAATTTTCATCTGCCTTGAAATCAGCTGGAAATTTATAGCACCACCCCCAGAGCTTCTGATTCAATAGGTCTGGGATGGGCACTGATTACTGCATTTCTAAAAACTTTCCAGATGTTACTGATACTTTTGCCCTTAAGACTTCACTTTAAAAAACCCACTGGAATAAGCATTGGAAGATAGTATGAGCGCAACAAGAACCCATGAAAGCATTCAGTGAGATAGCCTGAGTCTTTGGGAAATTTACCACACTTTGCCAGAGAGGGCCTATAACTTTAAGAGGATTTGTTAAGTAAGAATGAAAAAGCAGAATACAAAATAGAATACATACTGTAAAATTGGTAATTGTATAGTCAACAAATGTAATATGCAGTGAAAAAAGTAGTGTTAAACAATGAAAGTTTATTTGCTATTTTATTTTGCTACATTTGCTTACTGGCCTGTCCTCTTAATAATTTAATGACTTTGGCCATATTATTTAATCACACTGAACTTCAGTTCTCTATGTAAAAATAAAAACAAAACAAATCCTGTCTCACAAGAATTTTGTAAGGATTAACTATATGAAAGCACTTAGTAAAGTCTATTTTGGTGTTAGCTGGAGGCTATGGACCTTCAAAATCTTGATTGTGGAATGAAATAGAGGTTATATTTACTAGGAAATGATCCCATCATTAGGATAAAAGAAACCTTTAAAATATATTAGAGGAAAAAGTTATCAACACTGACTTCACTGTTATTAAGTGTATTAGATTCATTTGTTAGATATTTCATTTAAATTCTGAGGTTTGGTCTTCAAATTTCCGTTAATTTGGACTCTTCAGACTTTTGATGTTTTCATTTGTAAAAATTGTTAGCTCTTGGGTATTACTAACACAAATATTGATGTGTAGCTTTGGCCTGTTAGCTATCAATGGAAATCAGAAAATCAATAAACTTAATAGCTGTTCATTACATAGTTGATGCATTTGCAGGACTATGTTGAGTACTGTCAGTGAATAATCAATTCAGTCAAAATCTATTACCAGATTACTGCCAGAAATTTCTTATATTATTTCATGACTATATAGCTGCTACAGCATATTTTTATGATGCAGTTTTTGTCTTGTGGGATTCATATTGCTTATAATTTGTGGTATTTCCATTCAGCTGGAAGCACCTACTACCTAGGAAGTATTGTTCCTAGATTAGCTGCCTCATTACCCAAAGCTATACAGGACTCCAGCTCACCAGTCAGCTTCTGCCCTAGGATTAATTTCATCTTATCCATTCTTTTAGCCAGCTTATATTGTCTGAATCTGCCCTGTGTGCTAAATACCATATAGGGACATATATCTGGGCTCCTTTCTAGTATATCAGCTAGTTTAAAGCAGTAATATAAGGAGAATATTAACTACTGCACAATTGCACTCATCTCACACACTAGTAAAGAAATGCTCAAAATTCTCCAAGCCAGGCTTTAGCAATACGAAAACTGTGAACTTCCAGATGTTCAAGCTGGTTTTAGAAAAGGCAGAGGAACCAGAGATCAAATTGCCAATATCTGCTGGATCATGGAAAAAGCAAGAGAGTTCCAGAAAAACACCTATTTCTGCTTCATTGTCTATGCCAAAGCCTTTGACTGTGTGGATCACAATAAACTGTGGGAAATTCTTCAAGAGATGGGAATACCAGATCACCTGACTTGCCTCTTGAGAAACCTATATGCAGGTCAAGAAGCAACAGTTAGAACTGGACATGGAACAACAGACTGATTCCAAATAGGAAAAGGAGTACGTTAAGCTTGTATATTGTCACCCTGCTTATTTAACTTCTATGCAGGGTACATCATGAGAAACACTGGGCTGGAGGAAGCACAAGCTGGAATGAAGATTGCCGGGAGAAATATCAATAACCTCAGATATGCAGATGACACCACCCTCCTTATGGCAGAAAGTGAAGAACTAAAAAGCCTCTTGATGAAAGTGAAAGAGGAGAGTGAAAAGGTTGACTTAAAGCTCAACATTCAGAAAATGAAGATCATGGTATCCGGTCCCATTACTTCATGGCAAATAGATGGGGAAACAGTGGCTGACTTTATTTTGAGGGGCTCCAAAATCACTGCGGATGGTGATTGCAATTAAAGCCACGAAATTAAAAGATGCTTGCTCCTTGGAAGGAAAGTTATGACCAACCTAGATAACATATTAAAAAGCAGAGACATTACTTTGCCAACAAAGGTCCATCTAGTCAAGGCTATGGTTTTTCCAGTTGTCATGTATGGATGTGAGAGTTGGACTCTAAAGAAAGCTGAGCACCAAAGAACTGTGGTGTTGGGGAAGACTCTTGAGAGTCCTTGGACTGCAAGGAGATCCAACCAGTCTCTCCTAAAGGAGATCAGTCCTGGGTGTTCTTTGGAGGGACTGATGTTGAAGCTGAAACTCTAATACTTTGGCCACCTAATGCGGAGAGCTGACTCATTTGAAAAGACCCTGATGCTGGGAAAGATCGAGGGCAGGAGAAGGGGATGACAGAGGAGGAGATTGTTGGATGGCATCACTGACAAAATAGACATGGGTTTGGGTGGACTCCAGGAGTTGGTGATGGATAGGGAGGCCTGGCGTACTGTGATTCATGAGGTCGAAAAGAGTCAGACACGACTGAGCGACTGAACTGAACTGAATAAGAATAAAACCAGTGCTGTGTTGGAGGTTCAAAGGAACAATTCACTTTAATCAGTAGGGATTAGGGAAGGCTTCATAGGAAGTGGCATTTGAGCTGAATTTTGCAAAAGTAAAATTTACTTTAACCAGAAGGAAGAACTTGAAAAGATGTAGAAGCTTGTAGGAATCAGACTTACAGGCAAAGGGAGGGTTTTGAATAAGGTAAATTCTGAGCTGAGAGTTAAAGAATAAGTAAGATGAAATGGGGAAACAGCCATGAAATTTAAAGACGCTTACTCCTTGGAAGAAAAGTTATGACCAACCTAGATAGTATATTCAAAAGCAGAGACATTGCTTTGCCGACTAAGGTCCGTCTAGTCAAGGTTTTTCCTGTGGTCATGTATGGATGTGAGAGCTGGACTGTCAAGAAGGCTGAGCGCCGAAGAATTGATGCTTTTGAACTGTGGTGTTGGAGAAGACTCTTGAGAGTCCCTTGGACTGCAAGGAGATCCAACCAGTCCATTCTAAAGGAGATCAGCCCTGGGATTTCTTTGGAAGAAATGATGCTAAAGTAGAAACTCCAGTACTTTGGCCACTTCACACGAAGAGTTGACTCCTTGGAAAAGATTCTGATGCTGGGAGGGATTGGGGGCAGGAAAAGGGGACGACAGAGGATGAGATGGCTGGATAGCATCACGGACTCGATGAACGTGAGTCTGAGTGAACTCCAGAAAATGGTGATGGACAGGGAGGCCTGGCGTGCTACAATTCATGAGGTCGCGAAGAGTCGGACACGACTGAGCAACTGAACTGAACTGAAGAGTGTTCCAGATAGAAAACAGCATTTGTGAAGCATAGAGACAAGAGAACGTGGTTTCTCAAATAACTGAGAACTCAATAAAGCTTAGCATGGCTGAAACCAAATGATTCATGTAGGGAAATGGTGTGCTTGGGGAATGGAGGCCTTATCATGCAGAGATTTACAAACCGTTTCTTAACAAAGAAAAACCCTCTAGAAATTTTTTAGGGCTAGAGGTTTACCCACAGCGGAGGGTGTTTTTGATCTTTTTTTTTTTTTTTAGGCGATACTATGAATGTCTGTTCTAAAGCAAACACTTTATTGTCTTGAAAGTCCACAAAAGAGTAATGGTACTTGGTGAAAGTATTTGTCCTTTTTTGTGTATAAAGTGTGATAGTTCTTGCTTTGTAGCAGGACTAGGATTGTTCTCTATTCAGGAAAAAAAAAAAAGAATGGAAATATTTCAAGAATGCTAGAGTTTCCACATCTTAATCAAAAACTTTTTTAACATTTGTACGTTTATTTTCATTTTCGGCTGTGCTGGGTCTTCCCTGCTGTGCAGACTTTTCTCCAGTTGCACTAAATGGGGACTGCTCTCTAGATGCTGTGCACGGGCTTTTCGTGGCAGGGGCTTCGCTTGTAGTGAAGCACAGGCTCTAGGGCACTCAGCCTTCCGTAGCTGTGGCTGCCAGGCTCTAGAGCACAGGCTCAGTAGTTGTGGCACATTGGCTTAGTTGCCCCACAGCATATGGGATCCTCCTGGGTCAGGGATCAAACTCGTGTCTCTTACATTGGCAGGGAGATTCTTTACCACTGAGCCACCAGGTAATGGTATTAAAAAAATGTGTTTTTTAATAAGAATTTTTATATCTGTTTTTAATCCAATACATTAAGGATATTTGTATTGGTGCTTTGCTTGTTTTTTTTTAACACTGGTCTTCCTGTGAGGACTTTGTGTCTTAGATCTTTGCCCAGCTTTACATACTGATCAAGCCCTACTTTACATATTGGTCAAGCTATACTTGACCCATCCATCTGATACCCTATCATAAGGTCAAAAATCTTTCCTCTGTCCCCATCCTATTTATTTTCTTTCTTCTCTCTTTCTCATCTTTTTATTTTTCTTTTCTGTTTTTTTCTTGCCTTTTTTT